>WAAG01030338.1:102460-179507 GCA_013390105.1 Tichodroma muraria
TGGGGGGCCGTGGGGTTTGGGGCCGGGGGTGCAGCGCATCCGGCCCGGGCCTCTGGCGGAGCCGCGCGGCCGGGGAGAGCCCGGCTGGCCCAGCGGGGCCTGCTCGGGGAGAACGGCCGCTCCCAGCCCGGGCTCGGCGCTGCGGAGCTCCCCGGAGGTGCTCGTGCTTTGCCCCGGTGCCTTCGTGCTCCGTGTGCCGCCTCCCCGGGCTCTGGGAGCACCGAGGGGCAGCACAGGCGTTTGCCTAGCCTTCTCCGCCTCTTCGGCCTTCCCTGCAAAGAAAGGAAGCTCTGCCTGGGACTGTAACAATGCAGCATCAAAATTTAAACGTATTTCCTGCACAAAGGCAGCCTCGTGGTATTAGGGCTTAGGAGACATTTTAGCTCTCTAACGCAGGTGGTTTTATGAGAAACTGCTCCAGGTCTGTTTCTTATTTGTCATATTTTCCAGCTGATGATGCTGGGAAATAGCAAGGAATGAAATCATTCCTTGAGCTCCTTACCCCAGGCCTGTGCCTGTCGGGTGCTGATGTTGGCTTTTTTTGAGAAGCTGCTCAAGGGTAATGGACTATTCATTTCTTTTTATGGAGAATAATTGGCATTTTTCTTGCAGATGGAATGCAAAATGGTGCAAAGACTTGAAGAATGAAACATGAAATAAAGAGCTTGCGTTCAGGTGCTGATTTATTGAGCTGAAGTATCTTAAGAGAGGTCAGATGGAATAAAAAATAGCATTTCTCTAATTTACTAGTGCAGACAACAGCATTTTCCTTGATAAACAAGGATTCTGAGTAATTATTAAGAGGAGATTTGTTTGATGCCTTTTTGGGCTTACCTAAAAGCAGAGGCCAGACAAAGTTAAGGGAATAAAAAGCAGTTTAATTTATTGAAGGGCCTTCAGGTACAGTCAGGCAGGTGAAGCCCCCCAGGGGCTACACCCAAAAAAATGGACAATGGGTTTTCACAATTTTATAAGTTTGATCCATTTGCATATTGGGGGTTAATCTCTCAATTACACCTTCAGGTAATGAGGTCATTTACCCCAAGTTTTCCCCCCCAATTCAGTTTTGCTTACAGTTCTGGGTGCAAGAGGCAGTGAGGTGTCCTCGATTCCCAAGCCTGGAGAGGAATTGTTGTGTCTGACCAAAATGGGAAAGCAGCAGCTCACACTGAATATGGAGTTTAGAGTTATATACTAAAGAATTGCAGCATTACAAATCTATGGAAAATATAAAAGCTGAAATCCTATGGCATCATGTTCATCATGAATGCCTGTGCCTCATTCTGTAGCAGAGAAGTAAAAGAGCAGGTGGTTTTTTACTGCTCTTTTGTCCTTATTTTGCTGCTTCCTCAGCTGCTAGTTTGGTTAATCCTTAAGAAGAACCAGTAATTTGCGTGAATATAAACCTGTATTGACTCTTTGGAAGGAAGTAATTTCCTTGGGGTTGTTTTAGGAGTGAATTTCCTACTGCATGTGGACAGACTTTGTCTCACTGCCTTACCTGTCCACCTCCGCACTCTTTCTTTCATGCACCTCCTCAGCCACTGCAATTTCAGCCAGGTAAACCTGTACCAGCCTTATTACCTTACTCTGTTGTGTGTAGGATGGTGCTTCCAACTCTGGGCTTTTGTTTGCTTGAGAAATTTAGTGCTACTGTTTTCATTTTTGGCTTTTAAGCTTTTATAGCAATCAAGGAAACTTCTGCTGGTTGCATACTCCTTATAATGCCCAAGAATGAGGTGGGGTTTTTGTTGCTGGGGTTTCATTTTGTTTTACTTGAAAAATATTGGCATCCTTGGCTACCCGGAGAGTTAAAGCTTGCACACATAGAACTCCCAGCACTTCATAAATGCTGTAGGAGGATATTTTAAATAATTTTGTATAAGAGCATGGAGGGACAGGGCAAGGGGAGATGGCTTCCCACTGCCAGAGGGCAGGGCTAGATGGGATATTGGGAAGGAATTCTTCTCTGTGAGGGTGGGCAGGCCCTGGCACAGGGTGCCAGAGCAGCTGGGGCTGCCCCTGGATCCCTGGAAGTGTCCCAGGCCAGGTTGGACAGGGCTTGGGGCAACCTGGGACAGTGGCAGGTGTCCCTGTCCATGGCAGGGGTGGGATTGGATGATCTGTAAGTTCCCTCCCTATCCAAACCATTCTGTGATTCACTTAAGGCAGGGGGAATAGCAACCCCCTGAATGATTTTGAACTTCATGAATTCCATGTCTCTGTACTTTTACCTTGAATCCATTTTTTGTTTGTAGACGATCTAAATATAAAACACTTTGATGTAACTTCTAAAGAAGCACAAAGCAGTTTTGGCTGCTTTCTTTTTTTAAGTTCTATTTTTTATCAAAACATTCCCAGTTTTCCTGCAGTTGACTCCTCAGTGGCAGTGTGGGAGCCATTGCTCACATCTCTGAACTGATTTGCTCCTGCAGAGCCTGAGAGTGGGTCAGGTTGCTGTGTTGGGGTGTAGAGCAAGTCACGAGAGTGTCCTTGAAGCTCTTTCTAGCTGTGTTTTGGAAGGAAGTTTAGGGTCATGTGCTGTCTGGACTGCACTGCTGGTGTCCTGTGAGGAGGGGAAACCCTTCTCAAGATGTTAATTCAGGGAGCTTGGGGAGCACAGTTCCATGCTGGGGTGCCTGCCGTGGGCAGCAGTGGCATTTAGCCCTGAACAAAGCTTTGTGCACTGTTCTTAGGGGATCTCAAGATCCATTTTTGTATGAGGAAAGTAGGGGCTTAGCTGTCAGCTGGGAAGGATCACTGTTGGCAGGCCTGCATCTAAAAGTTCATCACTCTGATCTTACAGGGACATAAAAGCATTTTTGACAGCAGCAGCCCCCTGAATATCTGGCAGTTTTGAGGTCAGCTGAGGCTCTGAAATCTGGCTCCCTGCGTGTTCCTGCTGTGCTCACCTACCCAGAGCCCTTGGCTCCCTTGCCAGTTGGTATCTTGCTTTATTATTAATAATAAATTATTCAGAGAAGGGCAGCAGAGCTGGAGAGTCAGTCACATGAGGGGTGGCTGAGGGAGCTGGGAAAGGGGCTCTGCCTTGAGAAAAGGAGGCTCAGAGGGAACTTCTGGCTCTCCACAGCTCCATGACAGGAGGGTGCAGACAGGTGAGGGTCGGGCTCTGCTCTGGGGAGCAAGGGACAGGGCAAGAGGACATGGCCCCGAGCTGTGCCAGGGGAGGTTCAGGTCGGACAGCAGGAGGAATTTCTTCCTGGAAAGGATGGTTCAGGCATTGTCCAGGACTGCCCAGGGAGATGGTGGTGTTCCCATCCCTGGAGATGTTCAGGAAACAACTGGACGTGGCACTCAGTGCTCCGGGCTGGGTGATAAGGTGGGGATTGGTCACAGGTTGGACTCTACGGTCTTGGAGGTCTTTTCCAAGCTAAATGATTCTGTGATAAGAAGTTGATTAACTAAAGCAGATTTCAGTAGGTACTGCCATTATTTGTTCCTGTATCAGTTTTAGCCATATTGCTGGCATCAGCTGCTGCCCTGCACACAAGCCTCCGTGTTGGTATCAGATTGCATAACCTTGGATCAGAATTTGCCCTGCCCTGAGCACAGAGCCAATACAAGGGGCTTTGCAGGTGCTGGTGAACCAGCAGCAGAACAGCTTTCCAGGAGAGACACGTTTCTCATAGGGAGGAATATTGGTTGTGAGGGGCCTGGTGTGTTGTCCTTGGGGCACAGCTGTGCTATGGATCACAGGCTCTGGGAGAGGTTTGTGCTGCTATTCCTTGAAAGCCAAGAACACTCTGGCTCAGCTGATCAAGCTCAAATCCGCTTAGCAAGAAGGTACACAGTTCATCTGCTGCAAGCCAGCTGTGAAGAACATGGATGTGGCATGAAACCAGAAGATATTTAGGTGCAGCTCTGGGAATCCCTGAGACAGAGCAGTGTCCTGATGGACTAACCAGGGATTTGTTGGCAAACTAACATGCTCCTGGTGCAGTCCCAAGAGCTGAGTGTCAGCACTGCTCTCACCCTCATAGGATTGCCAAAGCTTAGATGAAACAATCAGAATGGTAAAAAGAGTCCATTTTTCCAGCTGTATTTCATGCTTTGCTTATCCCTAGGAGCAGACACTTCCCTTAGCAGGATAGTCCCTATTCACTGTAAAGAAAGCTCTGTGGAAGGAAAACATTTTCTTCCTCAGACATCCAGATTTCCACCTCCTGCCGTTGCAGGTTAGCAGCAGGAGTAGCTTCCTAACCCTGAGAAGCGATTTTGGTTTTGAGTCAGCTTTTTGTTTCCTCCTTACAAATGCACCAAATAAAACAACATTCACGTGAATATAATCCACTTGAGTAGCTCTAATTGTGTGGGTGTTAGCAGGCTTAGGCCTCTTCAGGGGAGGACACTGAGGGAGTGTTGGAAAGCCTGGACATGCTTTTGTTACATAACAGGACCAGAGCTCTGTCATGCACTTGAAATGCTCAAAAAGTGGCTGTGTTGGACTTAAGCTGTGTTGGTGTCTGATTTTTTTGTGTGGCTGAAGATGAGTGAGAAGAAAAAGGTAGACGTGATACGACAACTCTTTATCCCTCTGTTTTCTTAGATAGCCCTACAGATTTTGTTTTCTTTCAGAATGAATTAAAAAAGAAACTTAGGAAGTTCCAAGGAAAAGCAGTAACTGAGGAGTTAATATAATTTTAATATAATTACACGTATTAGTTGATGTATTTTTCTCTTAGAGTAAGGTCAGCAAAGCAAACATTAGTAGCTCTGTTCTGATCTGGTAGATCGTGTAGTGGGTTTGGAGAGCTGCTGGTGTCAAAGGTCTGTGTTGGAATTGTCCTGCTCTGGGAAGTGCTGTGGGACTGTAGATTCAGGAGACCTGTTCCTTGTCTTGGTAGACCAGCTTTTCTTCCAGTTCTGGTGAGCAGAGCTGTAGTCTGGGAGTAGTGGGAATGGTTAGACCTGGCTGGAAGCTATGGCAGGTTTTATTCTAGGACAGTGTGTCCCTGGGTTCATGCCTGGCTCTTGGGTTGGCAGGAGAAGGGGTGGGGGGCCCCATGCAGGGCTGGGGAGGATGGAGAGACAGGGAATCTAGCCAAGGGAATCTTGATCTGCACTTGAAGAATCAAGGAGCTGGAAAGAGGCTGAACAAAAGTGCTTCTCCCAGCAGAGTTTCCTTTCAGAATTAATATTTGTGGGGACCTGCCCTGTTTTTCATCAGAGCTCAGCTGGTGACTGACCACAGAGTGTTCTGCCCCGAGCTGCAGGGCTGCAGTTCTTAACTTCTCCCTTGGAATGCTGTCCAGCATTGCTCCATGGGCCAGCAGCTGTGTTCCTGCAGAAGCTGTTGTGTTAGGACCAAAACTTGCAGGGTCATTTGCCTTGGTTACAGGCTTTTGTGGGAAAAACTGTGTGAGGAAGGAGATAGCTTAGCCAGACTGATGGAAGGTTGTTGGTGACAGGAAAGGAAAATGCAGTACAGAGCTGGGATGGTGGGCACTCCCCAAAATCCTGAATAATCATTCTCCTGGCAGTCTGTCAGAGGTAACTTCCTAAGTTATTGCTGTTCAGAGGAAAATTAAACATTTAATTGCACAAATATTAGTTTCCTGGATTTTTTTAAAGGTACAGCTTAATAAAAGGCTTGAAGGAAAGGATATGTAAAGGCTTCAGTTTTATTAAAAATACATAGAGACCATGTCCTTGCAACTCTTTGTCAAGATCCAGTCTTGTACCTATTTCCTTTTAAACTTCCAGTGCATTTGAATATGTACTTCTGAAGTGGTCATGGAAAATCCCAAGAATGGAAATTCTGCTTTTTTTAAAAGCACTTCCAGTCTTAATGTATGGTTGCAATGAGAAATTGAATTAAAAAAACCTTCTAAGTGATGTGTCATAGCTGTGAAGTCTGTCACAGCAGGAGCCCTTCAGTGCTGTGAGGGATGCCTGGACACCTGAGTCACTGGTTTTGCTTTCTGAAAGATGACAGCAAACGCCCTCCTGTAGCGAGCACTCAGCAAGGCAGTGAAATGTCTGAAGGGTAAAATGTGAAATAGAGGCACAATTTTATCAGAAAACTGTTTGCCCTGCCCTGGAGAGCAAAGGGGGATTAGCTCCTGGTATTTCTGCTGCTGTTACCACTGCTGGGCCTTCAGTTCATCAGCAGTTTTGGCAAGACACAGAGACGTGTCGCTGACCACAGCTCAGCACAGGGGTGGAGGCGAGCTTAGGGAAATCACAGGTTTGCTTTGTAGGGCAAGGAAAGTTGTCACAGTGCAGGAACAGAGGTGGGAAGGAAAATCCTCTCTGGAAGGGGAAGGGATTTGGGAGCAACTTTAGCTCCAAGAGATCTCAGGGCAGTAAGAAATGTTTTGGCAATGATGGTAGCAATGTGCTGAGCACTTGCCGGGGCATGGAGACAGAGCAGGGGGGAAGAGCCGCTCCTGTGCTGCTGGAGCCACTGTGCCTGGAGGACAAGCAGAGTGGAGGGGGTCAAGTGAAAGGGAGACTGGACTGATCAAGGGATGGATTTAGGCAAATATTAGCATGTAACTTCATGAAGATACAGGTGTTATTCATAATTATTTATTTACCATCATGCAGATCGATGCCATCGGGGGGGGGTTCAGGCTGGATATTAGGAAAAGGTTCTTGCCCCCGAGGGTGCTGGCACTGCCCAGGCTCCCCAGGGAATGGTCCCGGCCCCGAGGCTGCCAGAGCTCCAGGAGCGTTTGGCCAGCGCTGCCAGGGGTGCCCAGGGTGGGGGTGTTGGGGGGTCTGGGCAGGGCCAGGGGCTCGGCTGGGTGATCCTGGGGGTCCCTCCCAGTTCAGGATATTCTGTGATTCTTATTCTGTCATTTTTGAAAGGATTTAAAAGACAGTAGGATTAGAAAGAAATTTAAATATTTAGAGTTGTATGCAGTGTCTTTTTTCAGCCCTTTGTATACTGTCAAGGAAAATTATGCACAAAAGTTATTTAAACTGTGTAGTTGGAAAGTGTTCCTATGGTAGTTATCAGCCTTTGGAGTAATCTCCTGGGAAATCCTGAGCTCCAGTTCCTTGGGAGTCTTTAAAGAGAAAGCCACTCTCTGTTCCTCCTTGCAGTCATGGGTGGGCTGGTGACACATTTTTTATCTCTGAATTAAAATCCTCTCCAAGGTGTCTGATTGCCCTTCCAGCAAATCCACGCTGCCACGGCTTCACGGCACAGCTGGAGCAGGGGGACGTGGATGGTCCTCCCCATGGTGAGGTGGTGATCCCCTGGCTGGGGAGCAGCTTTCTGGGAACCACGGGTGTCAGACCAGGATTGTGCAGACAGCTTTGGACTGGGAATAGCTTGGGGGCTCTGGATGAGCTGGTGTGTGCCACTGTTTTCAGGGATCTGCCTGGAACAGAACCCCTCCGGAGAGCCCCTGTGTGCTGTCCTCGGGTTTCTCTGTTTGTGAGCCAGAGCTGGGATGTGTTGCAGCAATCTGGGAAGTGACTGTGGAGTCCTGGTGTTTGTACCAGTTTGGTTTGCTGTACCTGGCTCTTACGGAGGTTTATGCACTGCTGCTCTTGTTTTCCCGGGAAGAGATCTTTGTTCTGTTGTGTCCTAACACCAGTAAGGTGTGACAATTCCAAACCCAGCTGCCAGCACTTGGGGAGATCCTGGCTTTAATGGACACCTCTTCCAGCTGGACTGCTACAGCCTCTACTTGCTAGATTATGCCTAACTTCTCAAGTTAGAGTTTTGTTGCAAGATTTCAGGTATTTTATCCAGAGCTTTTCAGTGAATGTAGAAAATCAGTGTTGGATTACACTTTTCCTGCTTGAATGAGACCAGAAAATTCCACAGAGGAAAGGAGCCCCAAAAGACCCAGCGCTGATTTTGATGACTATTCAGTAAAATTTCCACAAAATGAAAACCATTTTTGCTTATAAATGGAAAGCATTGACTAGCTGCTGTTACGGAAAACAGGAGATGCAGTTTTTAACCAAAATGGCTGTGAAGAAAGACAGCTCCACAAAGTCTGCTTGAATTTTAATCCCTTCCCAGAATCCAAAATCTCTGCGTTGGCAAATACCACCTGGCCACAATGGAAATATCCAGAGCCAGGGTAGCCTCAAATAAAGAGCAGGGACCACAAGCCAGAGCTTGCAGTGAAACCAAAGATGTGTTAAACCAAGAGAAAGAAAACCTTTTTTTAATTTTTTTTTTCTTTTGAAAGCAGTTAAATGATGATGAGAGCAAGGAAACATTTGCTTCACTCTTTCAGAATTTCAGTTCTGAAAGTTTCCTGTGGCTGCCTCTTGGAGCCTGAGGCAGGGAGAGGAAGCCCTGCTAGTACAGAAATGGGAGCGGAGATGGCTCAGGTGGATCCTGCCCCAAACCAAGAAGCATACATGTGATTAGCAACGTGGTGTTAAACCCAGCTCAAGGTTTTAATGTTAATTAAAGGCTTTTGGACTTTCTTGAGAGCATTTAAGTGCTGAACTCTTCTCTGTGCTACTGGAGCCTGAGATTGCAGCCCGTGCACGTCATCCCTGCCTGTGGTATCTTCCACATCAGCTGGAGCTGGAGAGTTGGACTCTTTCCCTGGCATTTTGCTGTGTGTTCTTTGCGCTTGCCCAGCAGTTAATCCCGTTCCTCCCACCACCTGTGGGTTTGTCCTCCTCCCACACCTGGGATGGGGCAGTGGTAGAGCTCCTTTGGCTCACTCTGCTCAGTATCTCAAGGGGAAATGGAATCTGACTTCCAAGGAGCTGACCCAGAGCCCAAATGATGAGAAGTCATTTTGTCTTTCTGGCTTGGTCCTGTGCTGTTTCTCCTGCTCGGAAGGAAGCTGTCATTCTCCAGCTGTGCTGGTTGATTCCTCTGACTCAGAAAGCAGGGAAAAGTTAAAAACTGGAGAGAATTTTATGTTCCAGGTATGCTCATGCTGCTTCAATCACTTCTTGTTACAAAAAAAAACTGGTACTTCAAGACTCTTGAAGTTCTTATTTACCTAAAAATTGAGGCATTTCATCAGGAAAAGAATCCTAAGTACTTGGGAATCTTACAAAGAGGGTGAGGACCCACATTAGCTACATTGCCAGGCTGAATTCTCAGCTTGAATCAGTTTTCTGGTCTTCCTGTATAACAAGCAGAGAAAAGGGTTAAATTCTCAGTCAGAAGTTGGAGTATATTTGCTTATAATTGTCTAATCAGGAGTTGAATGGCCCTTTGGAATTGTGCACTGAGCTGTGTCTGAGAATGATGTCTTAGCTGAAAGAATAAGAAGTGAGATTTAAGCAGATGGGAGGGAAATGTCACTTAACCACAGAAAGGTGCAGAATGAGAGCAGCTTAGAAGTTTAGGCCTGGGACTAAGAGGAAGCCCAGAAATGTGTCAGGAGAGGGTCAGGCTGGGTATGAGGAAAAGGTTCTTGCCCCCGAGGGTGCTGGCACTGCCCAGGCTCCCCAGGGAATGGTCCCGGCCCCGAGGCTGCCAGAGCTCCAGGAGCGTTTGGCCAGCGCTGCCAGGGGTGCCCAGGGTGGGGGTGTTGGGGGGTCTGGGCAGGGCAGGGGCTGGGCTGGGTGATCCTGGGGGTCCAGCTCACGACATTCTATTTTCTAAGGTTTGCCAGAGGATTGGGGTTTTCTTTATTTTGTTGTTTTTATTTGGAGGGCGCTTAAAACATTTGTAAACCCAGCCAAAAATCCTCCTGGAATTGTTGTCTGCTTTACCTTATCCTGTGTACAAGGATAAGTCCCTGTGTTGGGGTTGGTGTAGGTACCTCTGAAGTATCAGAGAGGAAAGGAGTTGAAGTTTGGTTGGCATCGACTGGATGATGAATTTTAAGGTCCTAAGCTTCTCCTTGACGGCTTCTCCTGGAATTAACCTGGAAATATTCAGGCTTCAAAATGTCTTTTGTGGGTTTTAAGCAGAGTATTTTAGTCTTATTCTATTTATAATATAAATAAATTTAATTTAGTCTATTTATATTCTAGTGCTGCTAGTTTTTTTAAGGCGTTAAACAGAGTGATGAATATTGAGAATGTTTTTTTACTTTAGGGAAAAAGGAGGAAAACTGGAGGAAGTTTGGACATGTATATAGTAGCAAATGCCAGGTGTTCTTTTTTGTGGCTGCAGCCTGTTTCTCAGGATAATGTCAGTGTTGTTGTTCTACTGATTTAGTTGGGGGTTTCCATTTACAACCAGCTCAAGACTACAGAGGGAATTTTCTCTCCGTCGTTGATATGTTTCTGCTTGTAAATCTTCATGGTTTGGGTCATTGCTGTGACCAATAATAACTCCAGGGACTTGGCTGAGGAAATACTCCTTTCTAGCTGAATGCATCAAGTAATGAAGCCTTTCCATCCTCAGCATCCTACATCTTAGACCAGTGTAATTTGAGATAGTGGCAGGACACCCATTTCCTCCTTCACTGACCTGTCAGTTGGAGTTGTGCTAATGGAATTGTTTAGAGGCTAATGTGTTCCCATTTAAAAATACACAATCAATATAAAAATACAGAATGAGATTATGTACTCTAAATGACATCTGCTTTAAGCCCTGTGCTGCTTAAGATACTTTGCATCTGCAAAATTCTGCAGCTACGTGTCCTGGATAAATTGCATGGAAAGAGGAAGTGGATTTTGTGAGCTCTTTTTCCAGGAAGGTGATAAGGTTATTTTCCTGGTAATGAAGCACTGGACACGTGGGAATCACTTCTTCTTTGTTGCAGATCACAGAGGCCTTGCTGAAGGAAAGAGATAAACAAGCAAAATGGAATGGCATCCCCTTGCTGCTGCAGAAGCTGTATGAGCACAGCCACCCAAACAGCGACTTCTCCCAGTGCCAAAGCATCCTAAAGGTACTGGCTGCACCCTTCTTCCTAAAGCTTGAGATACTTTTGTTATGGCTTCCTTTAAGGTCTACTGTGATCACACTCTATTTATTAATCTTTTAAGCTGGCTGCATGATGGTATCTGTCCAAAATTGTCTGGTGAGTAAGAGCTGGGGATGCAGGTAGTGATTACTCCACAGATAGGGGAAGACAATTGTATTTATCTTGATACAATTTTATTGATAATTTATACTGATGAACAGTTTCCTTTTTGAACCATCTCTTTATTTTTTTCCCAACATGCAGGAAATTTCTCCACTCCTCTCGATGGAAGCCATGGTTTATGTCACAGAAGACAGAAAAGCTGCTCAAGAGTCCAGTTTCCCAAACACATACACATTTGACTTGTTCGGAGGAGTCGATGTAAGTGTGTTTTTTCAGTATCAAAAGATCTGCATGATAGTCATCCCACTGAATAATCTCTTCAGTGAGGTCTTTCAAGCTTCTAAATACAAGCTACAGAATGACTTTACCAATTTGGTGTTAAGCATTAGATTTCTGCCCCTTTCTGTTAATCAGAATAGGAAAAGGGTGTATTTTTCAAGGTATTACATCAAAAGTGAAGTGTTTTGTTCTTATAAGTTATAGAATACCTGGCTGTTTCTTTAGTCAGTCTAGTTTTACCTTCAAAAAGATTAGAACTTTAGTTCTGAATGAAGACAGTTTCAAATGACTCCTGGTTGTGAGATAACACAATTAGTATTGGAGCAGTGAGAATTCCACTTGACACTGGAGGATCTGTGGCAGTTTAAGCACATCAGGGCTCTGTCGTAGCCAGGTTGTCTGGTTTTATTGCTTCATCTATGGCAAAGTTTTTTAAACAGAACTGGAAGGTTTCTGGCAATTTATATTTTGTTTATTTGCTTTAATTCTACATTGCACAGATACCCATTTGCTCAGTTTTATGGTGCCCGACTCTGGTTTGGCTTTCATTAGAAGTGTGTGATTTATGTTTTCCAGTGAACTAATTGACACTCTCTTTTTGTTTAGCTTAACTAAACAGATTTTGCTATTTATTTCTTGCTTTTACATTTAGCTTGCTTTTACTTAAAGCTGCTGTTTGTGTTGTTTTGAAATGAGCACTGTTTTAGTTGCTGTCAGTTGAGGGCAAAAGCCTTCAGCTACCCAAGCAAATGAGAACACTATGAAAATGTTTTATATTTCCCTTGTTTCTAAATGGAAATAGTAGTATTTCTGTAGAAATGGTTTTAACATAGTGCACAGAATCTGTGTGTGTTGGGGACAGGTTTTTTATTTGGCTTGGTTGTTTTTCTCCACTTGGGCTGGAGATGGTGAAGATCAGATCAGATCAGTAATTACCTGGTGCTATGGTCAGAGATTTGGCTGATAGAGGTGGGTTTAATGTGATTAAAGGCAGTGATGGAAGCCAGTGCTGCGTGTTTTCAAAAATCCTGGTCTAGGATTTGAAAGGGGGGGAAGTTTGATCTGCTGAAGTGTGCTGTGTGCTGATTTTATGTTGCAGTATTTTGAGCTGTGGAACACGAGTAACTTTGAAGGACTCTCAGTTTGCAGTGTACTCTCTAGGCTACAGTGTGTGAGAGTTAAAATATTTTTGGATTCTGACAGCCTTTACATGAAGGAAGAGCAAAACCAGCTCAGTGCTCCTCCCTTTATATGCATCCATGTAAAATAAGATCTGAGAATGCAAATACACAAATCTCATGGATTTTATACCTGAGTGTAACCCCATCCCAAGAAACACAATCTCATAATTCCCTTTCTGCTCCTTCTGCCTCTGGTGAGGCAGAAAACCCAAGAATTAAAGCATAAACCCCAAACTTTGAGGTGTGCATTCTCCTAAAACACAAGCCATTAATACGAGATCTGTATTACTGCAGTCATTTTTCTCTACCCTATTAATGCTACAGCTTCTACTACAAATATTGCTAGAAAATACATATTCCTCTTAAAAGTTGCCTATTTATTTATCTATTTGACAGTGCTTTTAATGTAGCCTCCAGTGAAATCAGGTGGTTTCCTCTGTGTCTGGATCAGTAGTTCATTAAAAGAAGGGTAATGTTAAGATGGGACAAATAGCTGAAGTTGTAAACTCTGAAGTATCTTGTGAATTGGCACTGACTGGGTGCTGCCTGCATTGCTGTTAACAATTTTTAACTGAATTTTAAAACCAGCAGCATTTGCAGTAGTTCTTGCAGAAGTCATCAGTTCCTTCTGTTTGCCAGCTTTCATTTTAAGTGAAGTGCTGTTTTTCAGATGTTTTAAGCTAAACCAGTGGTACAGACTAGAGCAACTAAAGATCAGTTCTACATCAGTCAGAACCACAGTCCTGGTCTTGGAAAGCTGATTGTTACATTCCTTAAATAGAAATATAAATGTAAATGTACGTGCAGGGTCCTGTACACATGCAGTGGCTTTTTGGTGCTGAGATAAAATCTGGAGCTGCTCAGTTCTGTCTGGATTTGAAATGTTTTTGAAGCCCAGCAAGATTTAGGGAAAGCTTTTGCAAAATTTGCATCTCTTCGCAGGTTATTGCTAAAGATGCCTTATTTTAAGAGATGTGTGATCCCCATCCTTGATGTTATCTGGAGGCATGTGAAATTACATTCCTTGCAAGCTCAAATTCTTTAAAACTTGCCAGTGGGAGATTATTTTGTACAGCTCTTACTGTTTCTTCAGGGTAAATGCAACTCTTATTTGTCAATGTGATTTTGACACCAGTGGGGGTTTGATTGTAGAGCCTTCACTTTTCACATCTATGACTTCAGCAGAGACAGGTTTGGATTTGTCACTGACAAATTAATTGGTTATTTGTATCTCAGTGATCATTCCCTTAATTCTTTGTCTTATTTTTACAGCTTTTAGTAGAAATTCTTATGAGACCAACTCTTATTACCCAGAAAAAGAAGCAGAAAAGTAAGTTAATAGATGGTTTCTCTCTTTTTCTTTTCCCCAATTTTGCCTGGTGTTTCTGTTTTAGACAGAAATTGTTCTATTTTTCTGTTATTCTCTTCCCATCCCAGCAATTTCCTGTTGATTCATTTAGGAGTGAATCATTGGTTTCTTTGTTCTCCGTGGTACTGATTCGTGCTGGGATTTGGGAGAGTCACCTGTTTCTGGCACAGCTCCGGAGATTCACGCACTCAGCACAGCCCACTTGACTCAAAGCACTAAATCTGCAATCACTGGAAACTCTTACTGTTCCTGTGGCTGCAGCTACAGTGAAAAATTATTAATAATAAGCCACAAAACATGGTTTATGTAATGGGAGCTACCGAGATTGTGAGATGAGTAGCTCAGGAAACCAGCATGCTTTTTGTTACGTGACTGCTCGTTTCCAAATTGCTGTAAGGAGAGAGGGTGCAGCGCCTTCAGCTCAACTTTCCTGCTGGAGCAGCTTGGCTGCAGTGTTTTCATTTCCCCTGTTTGAGATTCTGCTGGTTCCCTGAGCCCTGCTGGGGGAAGGGAATGTCATGGGGCATCCTGTGCCTGCCAGCCAGGGAACTTCAAAGGTGAACTGGAGCTTTAGGCAATTGAAGGTCTGTACTGAAAACAGACTTTAAATATTAAAATGCTGCGGTAAAGCAGATTGAAAGTTTTTGTATGAAGTCCAGGTGCTGAGAAAACAAGCACGAGTTTCCAGTGAAGAAAACTGCATGAACTGTCATTTTTTTCCCCCCATACAAAAATAATTTAGCACGTGAACAGGTCAGGTGTAGGGTGTTTCTTGTGGCTTCTATCCCATAAGGCATTTACACGTGTGCTCTGAGCTGGCAGCCTGGAATTGTCGCCCATCCCATAGCTCTCCATGTCCCTCCCACGGCCACTGGTGTTCCTTGGCAGGGAATGGCTGCTGACTGTCTGCTCTCTCCTTTGCAGTAAGTGATGACCTCATCAAGGACTGTTTAAGCATACTCTACAACACCTGTATATGTGTAAGTACAACTCTTGTGGTCACTTTCTGTATGTGCTACTTGATAACACAACAAACAGACTCTTCTAAGTGTAATTTAAACGTACACTGAAGCTTGACATAAAAATTCCTTCAGTTAAATACAGGATCACTCTGTATTTTGATGTGTTACTAAAATAATTTGTTTTTTGAGCCACATTGTCAAACTTAAGTTCCTTTGTTTGGATCTTTCAGTCTCTGTGTTTCCATAGGAAAGCTGTGCCAGCCTTTGTTATGTTCCAACTTAAAATCTGGAGCTGGGAATGGATGCCTGTTAAGGCCAGCTACAGCTGGTCTTGTTCAGAACTGGGGCTGGCAAAGGGTTTTAGATCTGATCCTGCAACTCCATGTGCTGGATTTTAGTTCAGTTCAGTCGTGGCAAATCAGTGGAGAGGAAGGTGCTGGGTTAAAGGCCTCTGGAAATAACTCGTCATTAAAATCCTGAAGCTAAAAGCAAAGGCACAGATTATGCGTGCAGGGAGCATCCTCAGGATTGTTTACTTCATCACACACCTCATTATGCCATAACCTAGGGAACATTGTTTAACAAAAATTTACAAAAGAGCCAGTTAGTGGCTTGGAGCTCTTCCAGAAACATCAGTCTAATCTCCAGAGTTTGAGTCTTACTAGATCATGTCTCACTGATAAGGATCTCTGTACACACGGAACGGGGAAGAGAGGGAACACTTTTTTCCTTGGCTTGGATGATTTATTTTTTAACTGCAGGTAATGCAACTTTTGCAAACTCAGAATAGCATGGTATGCTAAAAAACAAGTTTTCAATTCCTAGACTAGCTGCTTTGTTTTAATTCACTTTGGAATTACTGCTGGGATGGGATGAGAAGTGTCCAGGATCACAGAAATAGTCTATGGGCAATATTAGCTGTTTTTGATGGTTATCTGTAAATATTGGGGATTTATCTTTGCTAGTCTGGTTCTGAGCACTGGGAATACATCAGTCATGGATAAGACACAGCTTTGCAAGCAGTGAGGTTGTAGTTGTGAGTTCCAGGAAAGCCTGGCTGTGCTCTCAGCAGAACCCAGAGCACGAAAGGCAACCTCAAACTTGGATTTTCATGCCTCAGCCTGACTTTGGGGTCCGTCACCCCATTCGCCTAGGCCAGTGCTGGATCCGGGCTGCTCAGACAGAGCGGTGCTGAGGGTTTAGGAGCTGCTGTGTGTGCAGACCATGGCCTGGAGCTGGTCCCAGTTTGTATGGCAAAGCAGAGCCCTGTGGTGTGTGCCCGGGCAGGCAGGGTTGGCTTAGACTCGACGAGGGAACAACTGTCTCGAGGTGAGGCCTCTCATCCCGGCGGTGTTGCCGGCGCCACATTGACTTCAAACGAGGCCTGGAGATGGTGTTGGTTGCCACAAACACAACATTCCCTGGTTTCAGGAGCAACTGGCTCAGCACCACGTCATCTGTAGGGCTGTCCTGCATGTGCCATGTGGCTGCTCGGGGTGGGCTCTCACTGGCTCTGGGTGTGCTCATTTCCAGACGGAAGGAGTCACAAGGCGGCTGGCAGAGAGAAACGACTTCGTGTTGTTCCTGTTTACACTGATGACAAACAAAAAGACATTCCTACAAACTGCAACGCTCATTGAAGATATCCTGGGAGTTAAAAAGGTTAGTTACTGCTTTCTTAATATTGTTTGTGTGGCTTTCCAGCCCAGTAGAGGAGAGATTGCTGTTTCTTGGAAGAGTTGCTGAGGATGGTCCTCTAAGTTGCCATTCTCACTTCTTGTACCTTATTTGAAACTTGCCTGTTCATAGTGATAATTAACTTCAATCACTTCTTGTAAAGAAGCAAAACTATTCCTGTGGTGTCATACTTGTGCTTTTACCCAGTTCAGAGAATGATGGGAGCTGTGTCCCCATGATGAGTACTTTGTTGTCATTGAAGAACAGACAGTATTACAAATAAAGAAGATGAACCCCATATAAATTCAGTTTTTATTCTTGCCTGCTGATTGTACTTTACTTATCTTCCTCATGTCTGGGAGGCTTCTTGTATTCCTGTTTGCGACCTCTCTGAGAAGTTGTAGGCTGGGGATACAGGGCACTTAAATCTTCTGCACAAACCTACTTATTTACCAGCATCCTTGCAGCTCAGTGCCCTGATATGGTGCAAGTAAAATACTCAAGGTGTAACGTTGGGAAAACCTTGACTGGAAGGTGTACGTGTAACCTGATACTTTATTATTTAGAATAAGATTGTTATAGTTTGAATAGTTTATATGAACACAAATGAGTTTTTTTTCTGAAAAGTTGTTTTCAACATCTTTTTATTAAAAATAACTTCTGATAAAAAGACTGAGAAATAATTTAGAAGTTCTTACTTGTGAGTTTCAAAGAAAAGACAGGATTGGAAAACAAAATTGAAACTTCCAATACCTAAACATAATTTTATGTATTAAATTAGGTTGTGGTTTTGTGGTTTTTTTAGTTAAAAAAGGCCACTATGCCTTTTATAAATATAAAAAATAGTATTTAAAATATGGATATCTGTACTTTTGGAATTGCTAAGCCTGACAACAGTTGTAAGTCCCAGCTAACGCTAGAATAACGCAGAGAGCTCCCCAGGGAGGATCTGCCTGTGTTCACTATTGACCATCACATGTGACTGAGCTGGTGTTGCCTCCTGCAGGAAATGATCCAGCTGGATGATATTCCCAACCTGGCGAGCCTGGTGTCCAGCTTTGACCAGCAGCAGCTGGCCAACTTCTGCAGGATCCTGGCTGTCACCATCTCAGAGCTCGACACGGGCAGTGATGACAAGCACACACTTCTGGCCAAAAATGCCCAGCAGAAAAAAAACTTGGGCCCTTCCCGAGCTGAAATTAATCAAGGTAATTGTTGTGCTGTGAAGAAATCGGAATAATCTCAGCGATGTATGAAGTTTGCCTCTCTCAATGTAACACAGTGTTGTGTTTCTGAAAGATAGTGGAAGCGTTGTGTCTTACAAAGCATTTTTCTTGATTCACTCCCCTCAGATTGTTTTTTGGAAACAATCTTTGCTGTTAATGAAACTTTGTAGCTTTTGGTTTCAGATATTATTGCTAATTAGGTGGGTTAATTTCTGTCATTTCAGCACTCTCTGAGTCACTTGAAATAATTGGATTTGTTTTCTGTGCCTCAGCTGCATCCGTGGATTTCCCTTCAGCAGCTCTCAGTAATTCTGTGTCCTCCATAAAATATGAATTCCTGAACTAAAGCTGCCTGCAAGTGTGGTTGCTGTTGGAGTGGTTCCTTCTCCGATTTTATCTGATGTTGTCCTGAACAGGATGTCTTCTCTTTATCAAAAAGAAAAGTGTGTTTAATATTAATTATGTTGCTCGGTGTTACCAGACCAGCCTTGGAAATCTGTGGCTGATCTCAGCCTTAACTTCGGGCACAGTGCAGCTTTCCTTATTGTGCTGGGTACTTCTCAGTGCAGGAGTCTGGCCTAGAAGGATGAGTAGGAATTGCAGAAAGTACCATCAGGTGTAGAATTGCTGTTTTCAGCTCTTACTGTGCTGAAAAGCTTTTGGGCTTTGAAAAACGTTGGCCCATGCTGAGCAAATGTTTAGCTAATCATCTTTTATGGGCACAGTCAGAGACTGATCCTAAGGCTGCACAGTGTATTCTATTTTAAAAATTGTATCAGGAAGCTTATTCTTTCAGAGATGCCAACTTTCTCATGTAATGTTCATGGCCAAATTCTTTGTCCTTTTCTCTTTGCCTCCATAAGTGAAGTGAAGCTTTAGCCATGTGTCTTTAATAAACAGGCCCTGTATGTAATTAAGTTATTCATGAGGGCAAAATGCATCTCCCCAAACGTTTTGCAGAGCAGTGACTTCTGTCCTTGCACTGCTCTTCCTAAGGGTGCAGCACAGTTAAAACCCTCACACCTGGGGCTGCTGTGTTGTGTTCTCCATCTGTTTTGCTCCATGAGGAACTAATTCAGGAACCTGATACTTGAAAAGCTGTCACCCTTCCTCCCTGCTGCTGCAGGGAGCCAGTTCAGTCACTACAGACCAACACCACAGGAGGGAAAATGAAGGAGGAAAGGGGAGGTGAAGCTGTCCCTTCCAAAGACTGGCTTTATTTCTGCCAGCTTGGTTTTCAGCCAGATCAGTTCCTTGATAAGACTGGAGAACAACACTGAATTATTCCTGGGCTATGGATGCTCTCTTCCAGTCCTTAACAGGAGAGTGCACTGAATTCTTCCATCTTCAGATCTTTTTAACCAGATCTTTTTAACCATACACCTCTGTATTCCTAAAGTAGATGTGCTGGTACCTTTTGGTGATCTTAAATTGAAATAAAATTCTTTCTTTCTTTCTTTTTTTTNCTTCTGAATATTCCGGGCTTCATCGAGCGGTTGTGCAAACTGGCCACACGGAAGGTGTCTGAAACAACAGGGACTTCCAGCTTCCTGCAGGAGCTGGAGGAGTGGTACACCTGGCTGGACAATGCCCTCGTGCTGGATGCACTGATGAGAGTGGCAAATGAAGAGGCAGAGCAGAGCAGTACAGGTACCTGGCCTTCATCCCTCCAGTCACCAGCAGCTGATGCATGTCCTAACCTGTCTCAGGGTTTGCCACGTGTTGCTTTTCCTTTCATCTGATTCTCCTTTCTGTGCATGGAGGATTCACTTATCAGCATTTAGATCTGACTCCTGTTCTCATGTAGCACTGATTTTTTTGCTGAATTAAAATTAGCCAAAGGAGGGATCCTCTGGCAATGTGTGCCCTTTGCATGCCTTGTTACCTCTGAAATGCTGTGCATCCTCAGCCCTAACCTTCTCTGGAGTGATTAAAAAAACCCTCCTGAAGTAAGTGCCTTCACCAGCATTTTACTCTAAAACTTCGGCTCGTGACTTTGGGTTCAAATGCTTCACACCAAGCAAGTGGCCCCTTCTTTAAAAAGGAAAGGTACTTCCAGCTAAATTAAAGAAGTTAGTTGGAAAAAAATAATTGTTCCCAGTGGAAGTGTTAATGCAACCTTAGGAAAATTATTTGGAGCGCATGTGTGGTTTGTTTCTTCACCCTTTGGTATGACAAAAATGCAGTGTATGTCTGGTAGAAATCAAAGTACTTGGTGCTCCTATTTCTGCTCTTAGCAGGGTAATTCTCTTTAAGGTTATGAAATTTATTTAACTGTGGCCTAAGAATACTGGTACTGAGGTATGAAATGAAAGTAGATTTAACGGTAAGTGCTTCTGATAATCTCCCATCTACTTTTATTACCTTTCTGCCATGCTCTGGTGAAGTAGTCTATTACTTCATTTAGGTGAGCCTTCTTATTGGAGATATGGAGATGCTGCCATTTAGTTCGTTATGGCAAAAGAATTTTAAAAATCTGATTATATCTCCTCTAAATTTTCAGCTATATTTTTTCTCTAGCATGTAATTCAAATTGGTTATTTGCTGTACATCACTGTTTTTAGTTAAGAAGAAGATTCCAGCAGATGTGCTGTGCTGCTCCTGCGTCTGCAGTGTTCAGTGTAAAAGTAACAACTGTGACAAATCCCTTCCTGTTGAAGCTGCCTCAGTCTCACTTCTTTGCCATCTTTTTCAGAGTCTTCAGATGAGAGTGGACTGGCCAACACCTCCACAAGGACACAGCTGCCCCAGTCCATGAAGATCATGCACGAGATCATGTACAAGCTGGAGGTGCTCTATGTTCTCTGTGTGCTGCTCATGGGCAGGCAGAGGAACCAGGTGAGCCCCGATGGATTCTCACACTCACAGCTGGTGTCTCTTCAAACCTGAGCGTTCATGGATGAGGTCACAGACACAGAAACACCTGGACAAAGCTGGGCAGCCCCATCCTGGCAGCCCTGGCCTGAAGACAGGCAGCGTGTCACTGGGAACAGCTAGGGCAGGGCTGCTCACGCTGCTCTGCACAGCCTCTGCCCTGCTGCAGCAGGCATGCAGCAGATGCCTCCTGTGTGAGGAAGTGTGTGGGTGCCTGGATGCTGCAGGAGCTGCAGTCAGGTGTTCTCCCCCCTCCTGGTACCCTGGTGAGCAGTTGGGATGGAGCCCCTTCAGGCCTTACCCTTCTTTGGCTGCTTGTGCTTTTGGAAACGCTCTGGATGATTTTTGCAGTATATTGCCATGACTTGGATAAGTGTGAGCATGCTGCTAAACTCACAGTTGGGAAGATGTACTTCAGTGCTGTCTGCACTGGTCACTGCCTGGAAATCCCACTCATCTGTTCCTTTGCCTTTCTTCCTTTTGAAATGAAAAAAAAAATAAATAAAATATTGTCCCCTGCCTCACACAGGCTTATGAGGAACCAGTCACTGCAGCTCAGCTGTGGTTTGATTTAAATGGGTCAAAAGCAGGTTGTGAAGGGAAAAGCAAAGCAATCCTTGGTGCAGTTTTGACAGGTTTCCAGCTTTGGCAGTCTGCTCAGCTCAGCAGAGCTTGGGATAGCAGAGGCATTCAGATGGCCTGGACACAGGGGGGGCCAGATTGGTGTGAGTTATTGAAAGGCTGTTGTAACAGGCAGGAGAGGCTGTGCTGTGGGCAGGGGTTGGAGTGCATTTATCTGGAGTATTCTGTTCTCTGGTAGTAACCTCGCAGGGGATCAGGCACAAGCACTCCCCAGGGCAATCTCCTAAATCTCTTAATCTGAGTACAGGTGCGGTTGTAGCTCAGTCCTGAACATAACTGACCTGTTCCCTCTGAACCTACAGCAGAGCTTGTGGACTTCCCATCCCTGGAAGTGTTCAGGGCTGGAGCTTGGAGCAGCCTAGTCTGGTGGAAGGTGTCCCTGCCCACGGCAGGGGAATGAGATGGGCTTTAGCATCCCTTCCATCCCAAATTCCATCCTGGGATTTGTGATTCTAAGCAGACACTTGGCATTAAAAGAAGCAGATTCTGCGTAAGAGGAAGCAGAGGGAACCAGTAATTCTGGCAGAAACCACAGTCACTACCATAAACAACTCCTAATCATATTGTTATTCCTTTTAGCAGTGCTGTTTCTGTTAGGCATGAAATAAACAAAGCCCAAAACACAACTGGAACTACCAGAACATGGGTGTATTAGGAGGACTTTTTATTTTCCATTGTATTAAGGCAGGTAATTCATCCCTGCCTGAGTTCCCCACAAGAATGCAGGTTTATAGATAGTTCAGAAACTGCTTGCAGCCTGCACTCATCCTGCTGCTGCTGGAGGTGCTGGATTTCTTCCCTCCCTGGTTCACTTCTGGTGTGTTCCTGTCAAATCTGACAAGGCAAAAAATCTGCTGAAGCAGCTAGCTTTGAAGATGAATTTGCATTTCAGTTTCCTGGGAACACAACTGTTATCCTTCATCTGCTATTTCTGTCCCCGTGCAGATGGGGAAATTAAGGATAAAGGTGGCCTGCAGTTCACTTCTTCTCAGGACTGATTGAGGACTGGAATTGAATTCTTGAAGGATTTTACTTACTGCATTCCCAAATGCTTCTTGTCCAGAGCAGTTTTTCTATTTGTTTGTTTTTGGGGAAGTTGGTTTGGGGTTGTTTTTCCTTTTTTTTTTTTTGTTTTGTTTTGTTTTGTTTTATGAAATCCTCTGCCTCTAAAACACATGCTGCATCCTTCATTCCTTAATCTGCATAAGGCTTGTGTGGCAGATGGGAATCTCCTGCCCTCCCTGAGAGCCAGGCAGAGGAAGGACTGGAGCTGGGCTGTTCTCCATGGGAAGCTCTGGAATGCAGGCTGTGCAGTAGCACCCTCAGACGAGCATTTCAGCTACTTTTTGGTCTCTTTTCTGTGAAGGAATAAAAGCGCAGGATCAGACTGTGGTATCAGTCTGAGCAGCCAGAGGACTTGCTGGTTTTAGATTGGATTCATTTTGCATAGAATTTTATTAAGGGCATCACAAACCTGCTTCAGCCTGCTGTAATAATTGACATAATGGTCTGGCATTTGCTTGAAGCAAGGTGCAGCCTCCCAAACTCAACCTGTCCCCAAATGAATCTCTAAATCCTTGGTTTAAACTTGATTGCTGGTTAATTTGCATAAATTGGTAACTGTGGTAGCAGTACTTGGCTCCTGTTGCCATGTTGGGGATGATGTCACCCTTGGGAATAAGTGATGTTTCTCTCCAGATTTGGGCCTTTGCTGCCTTCTCATTATGGTCACACCCTAAATTACTCTCCTTATGTATTTTTCTAGGCTGTCCTGCATGTCTGTGTTATGGTGAAGAGCCATCAACTGATTTCCTTCTGTAGGGAACCACACTGCACACCTAGAAACTCAGCAGAGACAGTTTTAGTGTTGAGAAAGCAACAGAGCAATTCCCGTGAGGCTGGACAGCAGCAGGAAAAAACCAAAGTAGCTTGAAGGTTGAATATAGAGCAGGGATTGTCTTGGCATCCTCAGGCAGAGTAATTGTAATGAGTTTGGGCTCAGAGAGAGAGTGATGCAGAGGCAGTGACGTGACTGAGGAGCTCGATCAGGTGAGAATTCAGAGCTGAGCAAACTAAACCACACAGATTGGAAATCAGCCGTTTGGAAAGGAGCGGATTCAGGAGTTAAAACTGAGTGTAGAGAGTTCTTCCTTTAGTGGGGGTTGAGGCTCTTGCAGGCAGCTCATGTGCTTGGCTTCCTCCTGTTGTGCCTGTGCCATGGAGGGACATGTAGGGGCACTACAGGGAGCACTTTGTTCACAGAGATCCTCAGAGCTGCTTTTGTGACTAAGCCAGAGTGTCCAAGAGTGTTTCAAGATAATGGAGCAGCAGAGGACTCCAAACTCAGCAATCTGTCAGGGCAGCACGGGTGGTAGGGTAAGAAGGAGCTGGATGCTCCTCAGGTGTGTATTTGACGTGTCCAGCAATGGGAATGTGATTTCCATAAAGGTGGGACAGCTGGAGGCTACAGCCAAGAGGAGTGCAAAAAGCCATCAGCTGTGCTCCAAACTAGAACTAAAAACTGTAAAAGAGCATCAGCTTTAGATATTTTGATTCATTCAGGTATTTCAGTAAATAGAACAAAGTAGATTGATCTGCTTGAAATGCTTCTGGTTACAGTTCTGGATCTTGGGACAGCCTGGGGTATTTTTAAGTGATTTTGTTTGTTGATTTTAAGGAACATGTCCATTACTTGGGCATTTAATTTTTTGCAGCATGTTGGACATTCCAGTCATGTGGTTTTCATTTGTAACCACATCTCAAGGAATAATGCTTGTCCTAGGCCTACAGCTGAAAAGAATACCACTTTCTATTTCCCTTAGAAATCATCTTCTAAATTCCTTACATCACAAGTGTCCCAGCTTGGACTGAAGGTATTAAATAGCTGTTCACACCAAAACTATTAGCTTTTTTGTATGAATAGAAAAGATGTACCAGGCAGACTGATAAATGAACCTGAGCAATTTGACATTTTTTTTCTCTAAAGTTTGGCTTCTCTTTAACCTGAAGGAGCAGTGTGGTGTGGTTGTGTTACTGCTGGACTCTGCCCAGGGCTCCTGCTCAGGTCACGTGAACAAAACCAATATTGATGGGTTTTGTTGTAATCAGAGGCCTGCCTGAGCTGCAGCTGTGTGTCTGGAGAGGGGAAGGACACTCAGGGGATTGAGTGGATGCAGAATATCTCCAGCTCAGCTCTTTGGTGTAGACAGATTTTCAGTGTGCTGGAAGTGATGTCCTGATGCCCAGAGCTGCTTCCAGAGAATGGTGGTTGATTGAAGCACTGGTGAAGAGCGTTATCCCAAAATGTCTGTCTTCTATCCATGTCCACCAAAGGGAAACTGCTGCACTGTGGTTAACACAAACACTTGCTGTTTGAGACAAGAATTCACATCCTTTTGTCAGAGAATGACATCATTGTGCCCAGCTGTTTCCAGACTACATTAAATCTATGTTTGAGGCTGGAGCAGACGTGTTTGTACCTCTCTTGTTCCCCAGGTTCATAAAATGATAGCGGAGTTCAGACTCATTCCTGGCCTCAATAACCTGTTTGACAAACTCATCTGGAGGAAGCACTCGGCCTCAGCCCTGGTTCTGCACGGACACAACCAGAACTGTGATTGCAGCCCGGTGAGGAACTTCTGGAATTCTGTAGTGGATTTTTACCCTGGCACACAATTCTGAGGAGCTGTGCTGAGGAACTGGGTGTTTGTTTAATCAATGACTCGAGATGTGGTAGCCTTCAGATTTTGGGGGATTATTGATTTCACTGAAGTCTGTCCTTGGCTCATGCTAGCAATTTAGCAGGGCCAGCTTAGCCCCTCCCCTCTCTCCTAGTTCGGTTGTTGGTTTTAAGGATCATGTCCATTTTGGGAACTGAGAAAAGAGTAGATTTCTGGACCCTGGAGGCCAGAGGTGGAAGACAACCAAAATTCAAAGAAATCATACCTAGGAGAGGCACAGATTATACCACAGTCAGGTTCAGGGGGATTGGGTTTTGTGTTGGACTCTATATGTTTTCTCTTTCCAAACCTAGACATTTGGAATTGATCAGTACAATTATAAGGTTTTTTGCCTTTGCAGTGAGAAGGAATTATTACCTGTTATGTGCATAGGCTTGAAGGCAATCTCCACTTCTATTTTGGGAAGTGCAGCCTCTCCATTTATGCAAGTGACTTGCTCTGCTGTCCAAAGGGGGTTCATTTGGAAAGGTTTTCCATTCAGCTGTTTCGTGCCAGCTTGGTAACTTAACGATAGCCAAAAACACTAAAGCAAAACTTATTTTTTTTTTTACCTTTCTTGTCTCCTTTCAGGACATTACTTTAAAGATACAATTCTTGAGGCTTCTTCAGAGCTTCAGTGACCACCATGAGTGAGTATGAGGAGCTGTGGTGGGTTGTGGCTTGGTGCTGTTAGCCTGGTTGTGGTTCCAGGTGTTCTGGGCACGGGGCAGGCTCCATGTGAAGGGGATGTTGTACTGTCCCTAAACTTCGTGTACCTTTCAGCTCTTGCTGAAACAGCCTAAGAATTTGCTCTGTGGTGGGCATGTCTGAATGTGTCTGGTGTGGTTAAACCCAGCCCATTTTGTCTCATGTTGAGATGAGCTGAAACATGTACAGGATGAGTTAACACTTTCTGGCTGAAGGAATAAGGAGGCAGCTTTCCTCTTTTTCTGCCTTCTCCCCAAGAGCTGACAGTGAGGCAGGGAAATAGGAAGAAAGCTTCTGTCTGCCTTCAGAAGGCATCCTTAGGAGAACTTGGGTCTGCTGGAATACTTGGAGGGGTGGTGCAGTTTGCTTGGTGCAATTTAATGCTGTGCTGCTGGTACAGAGGTGTTTGTGACTTACGGAATTGCATCTTACATTCCATCAGTTGCTCTCCTTCAGTCCTGGGAGATGGTGTCCACTTCCTTACAAAAACTCCTGTGTTAGAGGCACGTTGTGCTTCAGGTGCTGCTCATTCCTAAAGCCAGGCTGGTATTTTTGTGCAGGATTTTAGATTTCAAATATCAGCCTTTTTGATTGTGGAATATTAGCTTTGAGCACGGGGAGCTGCTGGACATAGACAGGGAGGGAATGCTGACCTATTGTAAACCCTTCATGCAAGACATTGTTTGCCTGGGAATCGCTCCGGGTTTTCCAATAAAATCTCTACAGGTGATGTTACTACTTAAGTGGCTGCTACAAAGATCTCAGGCTTGTTTGAGCAGAAAACAGCTCCCAGCTGCAACATTTGAGCAAGTGGAATGTGTGGAATCCGTTTGGGGGGGTTAAATAATTACATGAACTTTCTACGAAATCACAGATAAGCTGAGTTAACTGAGGACAAGATGAGAGCAAAGTACTTGTATGCTGATATTAATTCAGTGAAACTGTGTCCAAACCAGACTTGCAGAACTGTTTATTGCAGGGAGAGAAGGGCTCTGTTCTCATTGCAGAAACCTGTTCAGTCCACACCAAAGGAAGCTTCACACAAGAGCCTCAGTGAGCACTAACCTGATGAGTGCTGGAAGCAAGAGGGAACCTCGCACTCATCACTGCATCCTCTGCTCCCTGAGCTTTCCCGAAAAGGAAAAAAAATGTTTTTCATGAAAGAAATCTTTGCTGATTTTGAACACTTGGAAGCAGAAAGACTCTCAGGGAGCACACTGCCACTGAGCAAAGGGAGCCCCTGGACTGCATTTCTACTCTGTCAGATTTATTCTGCATTAGTTCACTTTACTGACAAAATAATTTATTTTCTTTATGAAAAGTTCAGTATTTGATGAAGAATTTAATGTATATTCATTTGGTTTATAGCCATTTTTATTTAGATCTTTACATTTCATAATGTTTTTAAATATTTCCAGGGTAAAGTTTGTTCAATTGATAAAATGCCAGGATGGCTGAGTCCTTTTTTGCAGTTTCTGCTTTCTTACTTAGAAAAGGATTTATTTCTTAAAAAGAGCAGTCACTATAAGGTGGAGAAAAACTTTGGGAAGCTGTGAAAAAGTTTGCTGTTTAATATGTATTTTGGTCTGAAATTCGGCAAAACGTTGCTGAGGTTTTTAAAAAAATGAGCATTATCCAGAAGAAAATATTTACAAACCATAAGATCCCAAACAAGTCAGCAAAGAGCCATCGTCTCAAAGCTGGTCAGTGCTGGAGGTGGCGTTTGGTAAATTTTGGAGGAGGTTTTCCCAAGCTGCAGCTGGCTGGCCTGGTGCAGGGGGCAGAGTGGGAGTGCTGTGAAGGGCAGCCAGGAGAAAGCAGCTTGCCCAGTCCTGCAGCCCTTGTAGGCCTGTGGCTCTGCTTTTCATGGAATTGCATTTTTTCCTCTTGAATTCACCCTGCTTTTCTCCCCTCCTCCCCCACTGTCTTCTTTAGGAACAAGTATCTCCTTTTGAACAGCCAGGAACTGAATGAGCTGAGTGCAATCTCCCATAAAGCCAACATCCCTGAAGTGGATGCAGTTGTCAACACTGACAGGTGAGAGGGGACTGAGGGTGTAGGTCGGCAGTTCAAGAGTTTTGGAAGCACTTAGACTGGAAGTTTGACATCAGCTGTTTTGTTTGACCTCTGTCCACCACACTTACATTTCAGTGACTCCTTTCAGTGGGAGTTGTCCAGATTTGTGGGATGTTGATGGTCTTAGCAAATCTCAGATGTGCTCGTGCTCAGAATAAGGTGTTTTAAAAACAGAAGCAACTTTAAAACCCCTAAAAAGAGGGGTTTGAGTTCATGGTTCAGACTTCACTGTGATGTGCTGGGTCTGCCTGTCTGGCCTTCCTCAGGTCAGGCATTGCAGACAGACCTGGAAAGTAAACTGTGATCCTTCAAATCGTTAATTGCTTCTGCTAATAAATCCTAGTTCTGGCATTCAGGAGCAGTGTGTGCACTCATAAATGTCCATTTTCCAGGCTGCATGAACACATCCAAGTGTCTGCTCGGAGTATTTTAAGAGCAGCTAGTAACCAGAATAAGCTAAATTAGATTAACATGTTAAACCACTTACAGAATCTTTTCTGTTATATTTGAGTATCTGTTAGAGGGACTGTTTTGATCTAATAATCTCTTTAATACACGATTCTGGTGTATAAACCTCAGCAGATGGAACGTTGTTTGCAGAATTTAGTTTGTCAGAATACTCCCAGGGTATCAGCAAGGACTTGGTCTGCACAGAGCAGATTTACCTCACTCCAAAAAAGAATCTCTAAGAGGATTTCTAGATTACAGTTATTATCCTAATACTGTGTCTAATGGAGAAGAACTTTGGGGGTTTTTTCACCCTTAGCATTTAGTTTTCATGTTGCTTTTCTTGATATGTGAGATCAAGGCATTACTTCTGTATGAGTTTAGTGCAGGTGGATACTCCACTGAAGATGCTGTTTAATACAAGCAGTATTGCAGTTGTACAGCCTCTGTGCTTTTACTACTTCATGTAGCATCCAGCTTTCCATACTCTGCCTTCTAAATGGAATTTAGACTTTTCTTTGCCCTTTCTGAGGAGGAAAAAAGGGGTTTCTTGAAAAAAGGGGTTTCTTTCATTCCTAAGCTCAAATGTAGTATTTTTTTTTCTTATCTCTTGATTCACACAAGGTGTGAATTGGTACTTTTGAAATCATTCAAATTCTGAGAGAAAGTTTTTCTTTTGAACTTCCTTGGCAGTCATGTTTCAGGTATTGCAGATATTTACCAAGGGGAGTGAGAACTCCTCTGCTGGTAGAACTAGCACAATATTTGTACTGTGTACTTCAGTACTGAGATTTTGATCATCAAGAGCTCTGGAGCAGTGACTGGATTCAGTGCTCAGTGCTTGCCCAGCCCTTCCACTCAGCTGTCATTTCTCCTCCTGCTGCAGGAGCCTTGTCTGTGATGGGAAGAGAGGTTTGTTGACCAGACTGCTTCAGGTCATGAAGAAGGAACCAGCTGAATCCTCCTTCAGGTGGGTTCACTTTGCCTCTGACGAGCTGTTTGAGACCCCTGGGATGTAGCTTAGGTTTGATCCAGCTTAGAGCAGCTGAGAATGCTGGAGAAGAAGCTGCGGGAAGGTCCGGCTTTGTTGCGCTGTGATGACAGTGCAGGTGTGAAGAGATCACAGCCAGTGATTTTCTGCAGGATCAACAGGTCTGACTCCAGAGTGGAATGAAACAGATCAGGAAACTGGATTTAAATTACAGTTGTGATCAAGTACTTCCCTTGCCCCAAAACTAACGCCTCCTTTCTTCTCTTTCTCAGGTTTTGGCAAGCGAGGGCAGTTGAAAGTTTTCTGCGAGGCACCACCTCCTATGCAGACCAGATGTTCCTCCTCAAGAGAGGACTCCTAGAGGTAAATAGGTTTATGTCAGGCATCCTCCATAGCAATCAGTAGGGATTTATCTGCAGTGAACCAAAAGTGGATAAAAGTGTAGTGTTAATTATTAACACTGGGTTTAAAACTCAGTGGGAAAGTGAAGGCCACTCAAGCTGCCCCCTTGCAGTAGTGGGGGAATAAACACTCAGGGAAATAAGTCAGGATCACAGTTTACTGGAGAAGGCACAATAGACACAGCAATAATAGTAATAATAATAATAATAATAATAATAATAATAATAAAAGAAAAACTGCCCTTTATTCCTGTGTAACTATGACAAATACTGGGACCATTTACAAAAAATACCTGTGCATTCTGCTTGTGGCAGCCAAATGTTGCCATTTGTATAACCTGCATCACTGGGAAGTTATTTTATTTTAACAGGAGACTCTTTTGAATTCCTGTCTTTAGTTTGGTGTTGTGACATTCAGTCACCAAAGAACTTGCAGATAAATGCTTTAAATACTGATTAAACCAGAGTCTGTGTTGTGCTGCTGGCTTGGACTAATGCTGTGGCAGTAACATGTTCTCCTCCCCTGCCAGCATATTCTCTACTGCATTGTTGATAGTGAGTGCAAGTCACGGGATGTGCTGCAGAGTTACTTTGACCTTCTGGGAGAGCTGATGAAATTCAATATTGATGCATTCAAGAGGTTCAACAAGTACATCAACACAGATGAGAAGGTAAATGTTTGTAAAAGCTGCCCCCTGTGGCTCAAATTTACACCATAGCACTAAAACTCAGATTCATTTGGTTCTGGTGTGGTTTTAGAGCTTGGGGCACAAGAAACATTAAGGGATGAATTGCCGAAGTCCCTCACTGTTTCCAGCAGTTCTCCAGCTGTCCTGAGTCAGTGAGTGCTGAGCTGTCAGCAAACATTGCCCTGTTCCATGATCAGGCAGGTCTGAGGTCAGGCTCAAGGGTAGCAGAACATCTCCTCTGAAGTCGCCAGACCTGTGGTTAAGTGATAGTTGTGGACATTGAGACAGCTCCAAAAAATCTTTTACTGGAGCTTGCAGTTAGGAATTCCTTCATGAATAAGACTTAAAATCCTTGATTCTGCTAACAGATGTAGATATTTCATGTTATTTGAACTTAGAGACATTTTAAAAAGCCACGGCTTATATAATTAACTATAAAATTGAGCTGCACATCAGTGGACAGCTCTATGCAAAGTGATTTCATGCTCTTGTGCACTTTGGACATACAACATCAGCTGGTGGGTAGGTTCTGAATGGCCTTTTGCTTTTTTATACTCTTGCTTTTGTTCTGTAATTTTTCTCTCATTGCTGTTAGGTCTGGTAGACCTTGGAGAAGGGATGTATAAATTATTTTAAAAAAAACCCTGTATTTATTTTTGGTTCTTTCTCTAGTAAATTAACTCAGACGTTCTAGAGAATGTCTTTATATTTGCTATGTGCTTCCTGTTTTTTGATCTCTTAACTGGATCTGGTTCTCATTCTGTGTGACTCCCTCACTGTATTCCTCCCCTAGAGCTGTCTGCTTGTACAAAATTAGTGTAGGAAAACATGGAGCTACAGAGATTCCCCCTCTTTCAAAACAAATAGTGTATGAAATCTCACTTTCATTGGAGTGACATAGCTTCAAAAGAGATTTTAGGGATGCCAGGATGGCATTTTTCCATTCCATAGTGTTTTTAAGGGATCCTTTGGCCAGTCCTCAGTGCCCTGGGTGAGGCAGGGCTGGGAGTGATGTCTCCTCTTACCTTGTTAGAGGTATCAAAACAGTAACGACCCTGAGTATTAATATATTTAAATCTTTGCAATTCAACACTAAGAAGTGTTTTCTGTTCAGTTCCAGATATTTTTAAACCAGATCAACAGCTCTCTGGTGGACTCAAACATGCTCGTGCGCTGCATCACGCTGTCCCTGGACCGCTTTGAGAATCAGTCTGATGCTAAAGGTGAACACGAGGCAGTGGCGTGGGGCTGGGGGTGTTCAGTGGTGCTAATGGTTTATTGAAATCTGGGCTTTGACAGTTTGGGGGTTAGACAAGGAAATGCCACCCTGAAAGTTTAAGCACCAGTTCTTCCTGCCCCTGAGCTTGGCTCAGCGTGTCTGGGCCTCCAGCACGTGGTGATTGTGTTTCTCCTCTGCTGCAGTTGCAGAAGTCCTGTCCGAGTGCCGCCTGTTGTCCTACATGTCCCAGATGTCCATGAGAATGTCCTTCCTCTTCCGTCTCATTAATATTATCCATGTACAGACACTTACACAGGTAAAGAGCTGGCAGGGACCTTGCAGTTGCCTTGCTGGGACTGGAGTGGTGAGCGGGGCTGGGAGCAGGGAGGAGCCTGGTTTCCCTGGAGGACACCCACATCCCTTTTTCCTTGCTGTGTGCAGGGACATCTCCACTGTGTGCTTTCCACAGACTTGTTTTATAGGGCCGTGTATACAACAGGTATCTTGGTATTTAGATTTTTTTGCTGTGTCATTTTTTACTTCCAGGAAAATGTCAGTTGTTTGAACACAAGTTTAGTTATCCTAATGCTGGCCCGAAGGAAAGAAAAGCTCCCTTTTTATCTGCGCACCTTGCAACAGATGGAATACACAGAAAAATACCCTGGCTTCATCCTGAACAACTTCCACAGTCTCCTGCGATTCTGGCAGCAGCATTACCTCAACAAGGATAAAGACAGCACCTGCTTAGAAAATGTATGTGACCCTCTTAGCATGGCAGGAGTCGATCACAGCAAGACCTGTCTGCCAGTCCCCTGGCAAAAATGGGAGGTTGGGAAGGGGAAGAAGGGGGGAAGTTCTGCCCCCAGTGTAACTCCTGTGGTGCTTTTCACACCTCAGAGTCAGGCTGCCACAAGGCAGGTGCTGGGCTTCCCTCTAAGGAGAGCCTGAGGTCTCGGCTCTGGCACACAGAAGTGAGACTTGCCAGTGCTGAATAGGGTGGAAAGGCAGGTCTGGCAGGATGGCCAGGGAGATGGGGCAGGACAGAATTCAGTTCCCAAACTAGTTAGCACCTTAGCCAGACTGTTCCCTCTTCCTGGTGTGGCAAACAGTGCAGGGAAGATACCTGATGTAGCTGCTGGAAGCCAAGGGAGCAGCCTGCAGGTTTCTGTGCCAGAGCTGGTTTGTCCTGGGTCACTGGCGGGTAGAAATAACCAATTATCCAGTTGTGTGGGTGACACACGGTCTGGTCTTGGGCTGCTGAGGTGGCCTTTTGGCTTTGAGGGAATAATGCAGGAGGGGTTTGAGCAGGGAGTGTGTTGGTTTTTGTGTCATCTCGGGAGTGGGAGCTACTTCCAGCATTGGCTTCTCTGCAGCACCACAGGGTCCCAGTTTGTTTGGATGAATGGCAAAGGAGAATGTTGGGATTATGGGTATACTAGCCCAGGTGGGCTGGGGTCACCCTGTGCTGCTCTTAGCAGCTGCCAGAGGCACTGGGAGTCCTTGTCTGCATCTGGAGAGTGGGCAGCTGGTTGTAGAGGGTGTAGCTGTTCAACAGCCAGCCCTTCTGCTGGGCCCCAGGGAGGGAGGGAGGGCAGAGCGGGGAACCCAAAGCGTTGGTCACACCGTGGGGCTGGGCAGCTCGGCCTGAACACAAGTGATGTTCAGCTTTGGGAGGTGTTTCCTGCTGTGGCCTCCACTGACCCCCCTGTTGTCTGTGCCCACAGAGCTCCTGTATTAGTTTTACCTACTGGAAAGAGACTGTTTCGATACTGCTCAGTCCGGACCGGACGTCCCCCTGTGCCATAGTCAGCTACATCGACGAGGCGTACATGGACATTGACAGAGACTTCTCCGAGGAGTAATCCCCGCCTCCAGCTTCTGACGGACAGCTCGGAGGGTCCCTGGCAGCCCGGGGATTTTCAGGGATACGCTGTGTAGTGTGTGTGTGCAGCTGGGAGCTGCGGAGCGTCGTCCCACCCCCGCCCTGCCGGCCCCCAGCTCTGACCTCTGAGACTCGGACAGCTCTGTGGGCAACACATTCAGGGATGTATCTTCCAGTTGTTCTGGGATAAAAATAATCACCTGCACAAACCAGCCTGTATTATTTTTTTCCTCTCTCCCAGGCCGGCAGGGCTGGCAGAAGGGGTTTTGCTGACGTGAGGGTTCTCTGTGCTGGTTGAGGTGTGGCTCTCTCAGGGCTGCCAGGACTGAGCAAGTGGAGAAGCACAGCAATTGCCCTCCTGAGCGAGACCCCACCACCAGCCACGTGCAAAGCCACCGTGAGGACTACCTGCAGGTGTAACTCTTCCGCTGGGCTTTGGAATCAGGGCTTTGGGGTTGGTTAGAGCATGAGTGTGTGTGCGTGTGTGTGCTTTTAATTCCTGAGAGCCCCAGCTCCAGTCACCTCTTTACCATCGCCTTTTGGATCATTTGGTACTAAATCTATCTCTGCATTAGGAGAGAACCTCTGCTCCTGCTGTCCTTCCTGCAGATCCTTCCCGTCCGGAAGCCTTTCTCAGTGCTGGAGAACAGAGACATTTCAGCAGTGGTGGAATCGCAACAGGGGTTGGCTTTTTCACAGAGCACTAGCATTAAAATGTACTAATTTTTTAAACTTGTGGCTTGTCCCTTCTTGGGTAACTAATCTGGTTTTAAAATACTTTTCAGGACCATTGCTCTTGATGTTAACCTGCTATGCCTGGAAGTCTTATGTCAGTCTCTGCTTTCAGTCCTTAATATCAACACACATTAATCTTGAAAGTGCAATATTTACTGGAGATGTCCATTTTTTCCTGGATCTGTTTTAATCAGAATGTCTTAAATGCTGGGAATAAACACTCTTGGTTGAAAGTAACTTTGTAGGATATATTGGGAAAGGGGGAATGGGGTTCTGGCAGTCTTGATTGCCAAACCTGCACATGCCCTGCCTGCTCACCACTATGTTGTTCCAGCACATTCTGATACCCAGGAATGAGATACACTACACTTAAGCCACTATATTTAAGTCAAAAACATGTCTTGCAGCTTCAGCTAAAAGAAACCAGTTTTGAAACACACATCTGAATTTTTTTACCATTTTCTAATTTATTTGATGAGATGACTTCAGCTCTGTCCAGGCTCCAAAGGTGTGAGGATGTCCCAGAGCTGTAGCCTTTCGTCTCCTTGTTGCCAGCAGCATGACAGCCACCCTGGGGCTCCCTGTGCTGGGGCTGGAGGAGTGAAGGAGGCTCCAGCCCCAGGGGCAGGACTTGTCTCTAAACATTTCCCTTCTCCTTTCTCTTCTCCCACACCTCATTGTCCTGCTGTGGGCTCACAGGGTGGTCAGAGCTGCTCAGTTTGTGCATAAAGCTGGAGCCTTGCAGGAGCTCCTGGGGATCCTGGTGTCCCTCCCTGGGAACTGCATCCCACTCTGGTGAGGGTATCCTGGGGTGCTTCTTGCCATGGCAGCTTCACCTCTTCCTCACCAGGTCACCCCCATCCTGGCACTCCCTCCCCTCAGCTCATTTCTTTCTCATCTGTACTTTTTTTGTTCTTGGGTATTTGTGGTTTTGGTGTATCTTTGCTTCTTCTTAACTGTAATAGATGTACACTTAAAATAAATGCTTCAAATTAAAAGGCTTTTAAGTTAAGGGATGCCTTTTCCACAGTGTAGTTAATTGGTGCATCCATTGATTGCTGCTGTAACCCTGCAGTCTCACTCCCCTCTCTCTGTTTTAAGACAGTTTGGGGCCCAGCTACTTCTGGCCTTGCCCATGGGCCTGGGGGAAGCTGAGCCGAGCCCACACCATCTCAGGGGGTCCTCCCAGGCTTGGGAGCACAGGCTGGGCTTTGCTTTTGGGCTGATTTGGCAGAGAAGGGCACAGGGAAGAAACCCCTGGCAGCTCCTCCAGGGGTGGAGCGTGCTGGGCTCCAGGGCAAAGGCTCTGCCCCAGTGCACGGGGTCACAGGCAAATCCCAACCTGGGCCACATTCCTTTGGGATGTGTGTCCATGGCAGATGCCACAAGAATCTCATGGTGAGAGGGACCAGAGCCATGGAGGTGGCAGCGGGCTCTGGGCTAGGCTGGGCTGGAGGTGGGACCCCTGGCACTAACAAATACCTCTGGAAGTCTGCACTGTCCCCATGGATTGCTGAGATCGTGCTGCCCTGATTAATGCCAATTTGCTAACTGCAAATATACATATTAAATGGAAACTATTAAAGAAATCTATTTTAAAGAAATGAGTGGAGATGTCTTTCTTTCCAGTGCCTTTGCCAAAGCCATAATCCCCTCCAGAGCTGTATTAGGGGGCTTTACGTTCTCAGGAGTAGTGGCTGAGGCGTGTCGCACCTCAGCTCTGGTCCCCTGCAGTTAGAGATGTGTTTTGGTGGGGAGATAGGAGGAAAGGTCTCTTTTCCCAAAACCCGTCCCAAGTCAGGGCCATAGAGCTGGGAGAGAGAGGACTGAGCTTCTCTCCTGCCTGTGCCTCCCTGTGAAAAAGCTCCCCGAGACCCCAGGGGCAGAAGCCAAGGCCCAGTTACCCTGTGACGCACAACAGAGCCGGTCCGGGCAGATCTACGTTTATTCACGCAGTGCAAAGCTGACAGTGACTGTTGCAGCCACATGCCTCCAACCTACAGCAGCAGCTGGGACAGGGCAGGGCAGCCAGGCTCCTAATGCTGGAAAAAATCGCCAAAGGGCCTTGGTGAGAGGGGGGACCTGGAGGCAGGGAGCACTCTGCCACCCTTCAGCTCCAGCATCAGTGGGAGGTGAGGCAGCAGTGCCACAGCAGGATGTGACTGTGGCTGTGTGGTCACTCCCCTGGCTCCAGGGCTGGCAGAAGCCCCTGCCCACCTCCCCCTTCTCCCATCCAGGAGTGCCCACCTTGGAGATGACGACGTCCCTGGTGCGGGCGCGCAGTTTGTTGACCTGGGTCTCGGCGATGTCGGCGCGTTCCTCGGCGTCGTCCAGCTCGTGCTGCACCTTGCGGTACTTCACCAGGTTGGAGTTGGCCTGCTGCTCCTGGGTAGGGAGAGGGGAGGGGTGGGTGCACGGGGCACAGGGACAGCAGGCTCCGAGCTCCCCGCATTGCTCTCGTGGCCCCTGGCAGCCATGGCAGGCAGTCCCAGGGAGGGAGAGCCCTGTCCCCTTTCCCAGAGCACTGATGGGCACTTACTGCCTCCTCAAACTGGCGCTTGTAGCTCTTGACTTTGCTCTGCAGTTTGTCAATCAGGTCCTGCATCCGAGCCAGGTTCTTCCGATCTTCCTCAGCCTGCAAGTGCCCCGGCTCCCTTAGCCACACCCCGGGAGCCCCTCACCTCCACCTTTATCAGAGTCCCAGTGGTGCCAGGTCACACACACAGCACCAACCTGCCCCACCAACCCAGCCCAGTGTCACAGCACCTGTCCCTTGGTCCCCCCCTTGTGTCCCCTCACCCAGCTCAGGAGGTGCTGGGAAATGGGCAGAAGGACCCTGAGCAGGGAGAGGATGTTGTGACGGGAAGAAGGTTGTAGAGTTATTGTCATTCTCCACACAGAGCTCAGAAGAAGCCCAGGCTGGGCTGGGCTTGATGGATGGGTTCTTGTGTAACATGAGGCCAAGCAAAGAGAATTGTGCCAGGTGCTGCTGGACCGGGGCTGGACCTGTGTCCAGAGCTGCTGTACCTGGTAGCTCAGCTCCTTGATCCTGCGCTCGTACTTGCGAATGCCCTTCTGGGCCTCTGCCATCTTCTTCTGCTCCACATCCAGCTCTCCCTCCAGCTCCCGCACCTGCAGGGGCACAGACTGGCTCAGCACTTGGCTCCCAAGCACCAGCGGCAGCCCAGCTAAAGCCGAGCCACTTTCCCAGCTCAGAGAAGCCACAGCAGAGGCTAAAACCATCCTGAGCTGGGTCCAGCCTTGCAGGGCATTGGGGAGTTCCCCCTGGTCCCCCAGAAGCACCACCTGTCCTCAGAGGGATGGGGCAGAGTCTGGTGCCACAGGGACTGGGGCAGCCCCTGGAGTCAGGTCCTGAATAACACAGCCAGAGATCTGCCCCTACTTTCTCACCCTGGCCTCCAGCTTCTGGATTTGCTTCTTGCCCCCCTTGAGAGCAATCTGCTCTGCCTCGTCCAGGCGCATCTGCAGGTCCTTGATGGTCTGCTCCATGTTCTTCTTCATGCGCTCCAGGTGCGCACTCGTGTCCTGCTCCTTCTTCAGCTCCTCTGCCATCATGGCAGCCTGCGAGGTCAAGAGCAGGGGGACATCACCTCAAGGCCAGGCAGCCCTGCCAGACCAGGGGCTCAGTGGAGGTGTTGTGAGACCCTTCCCAACCACGCAGCACACTCCCCACCACTCTCTTACATCCGTGATGGCCTTCTTCGCCTTCTCCTCGGCGTTGCGGCACTCCTGCACTGCGTCCTCCACCTCGCTGCTCAGCTGTGAGATGTCTGCCTCCAGCTTCTTCTTTTGGTTGATCAGACCCGTGTTCTGCACACAGAGCAGGTTCAGCGTGACTGGGGCCGGTCACTCACCACTGCTGGACAGACTCCTGGCTCTCCCACCAGCGCAGACATTGGACTTGGCAGGGCCTCACCTGGGAGTGGAGCAGGGTGACCCTCTCGGTGGTCTCCAGCAGCTCCTGCTCTGCCAGCTTCCTGCTCCTCTCCGCCTGCTCCAGCGCTGCCCGCAGCTCCTCCACCTCTGCCAGCAGCAGGTTGTTGCGGCGCTCCAGGGCACCCACCTGCTCCTTCAGGTCATTGTTGTGGCGCTGGGTGTCATCCAGCTCGACCTGCAGCTCCTGTGGGGCAGCGTGGGGTCACTGGGGACACCATGGAGTTGGGCTGGCAGCAGGGACAGCACTGAGTCTGTCCCAACCTTGATCTGGGCCTGGAGCTGGCGGCCCAGCTTCTGGAACTCGGCAGCCTGGCGGTTGGCATGGTTCAGCTGGATCTCCATCTCATTCAGGTCCCCCTCCATCTTCTTCCTCAGCCGCACAGCCTCGTTCTTGGCCCGAGCCTCTGCGTCGAGCGAGGCCTGCATGGAGTCCATGGCGCGCTGGTGGTTGCGCCTGCAGGAGGGGCCACACATCAGCCACGTGCCCTGGGGACACCCAGCCTGGGGCAGCCCTGCCAGGGCCACGGTGCCAGCTCTGCCCCCCCAGCGATGTCCCACAGCCTGTCCCTTCACCCCACACACCTCAGGTTCTCAAACTCCTCGTCCTTCTCCGCCAGCTTCCTGTCCATCTCAGCCTTGATCTGGTTCAGCTCCAGCTGGATGCGCAGGGTCTTGCTCTCCTCGTGCTCCAGGGCTCCCTAGAGGCAGCTCAGCCATGGGAAGGGGGTTCCTGGGAAGGGGGCTCTCCCTGGCCACCCACTCCACCCTGGCCTTGTCCCCCAGCCCATTGCTATGGGGGGCAGAGCAGATGGAGCCACCCCAGTGCCTGCAGGGGTTGCGGGACCCCCATCAATGGGATTCCCAGGAGCCATAGCCTGGCTCAGGACTTTCACCCCCCAGCAGCATCCAACCAGAGCTGCAGCGTGGGCCAGTGGCTCCTGGGGGTAAGCAGGAACATATGGGAAACAGGGACTCACCTCAGCCTCCTCCAGAGCTGCCTGGATATCACTCTTCTCACTCTCCAGCACTTTCTTCACCTTCTCCAGCTCATGGATGGTTTTGCCACCCAGACCAATCTGGTCAGTCAAATCAGCAATTTCCTCTGCCAGGGACAGAAGGAGTTTGGTCAGGAAGGAGTTTGTGGGGCCAGCCCTGCTCAAGTGACATCCCCATCCCCCTGCCCAGGCTCAGCTGATGTCCCCCAGCCCCTCGGAAAGCAGCTAAGGCTGTGCTTGAGGACATTTCTGCAGTTTGGGAGAGAGCATAGAAGAGACATTAAGGACCTGGGGAGACCTGTTTGTCCAACAGCAACACCCCCAAGGCAGTGTCATGCCACAGCCATGGCACTCAGCAGCACCATTTGGGGACAGGAGCCATCTGGGGGCAGGAGCCAAGTGGCTCTGCCTGTCCTCCCAGAGTGCCCCCAGCATGAGGGCAGGACACATGCTGGCATCCCAGCAGGGCTGCTGCAACCCTCCAGTGGATGGACTGAGCAGCACGGTCCTCTCCTGGCCAACAAGGGACACAATACTACATGTCTGAGGACAGGGCAGGAGCAGGAGACTGGGCAGAGCCCCAGGGGAGTGCTTGAGCCCAGTCCTACCCTGCAGGTTCTTGTTCTCCCTCTTGAGGGTCTCCAGGTTGTCCAGGGACTCCTCGTAGGCGTTCTTGAGCTTGAAGAGCTCCGTGCTCAGGCTGCGCGACTCCTTCTGCGACGCCTCCAGCTCCACCTGGGTCTCCTCGTACTTCTGCTTCCACTCAGCCAGGATCCTGTCAAAGTTGCGCTGCTTCTTGTCCAGGGCAGCGCAGGCCGAGTTGGCGCGCTCCAGGTCCACCGAGAGGTCCTCGATCTCGGTCTGCAGCCGGTGCTTGGTCTTCTCCAGCGAGGAGCACTTGGCGTGGGCGGCCTCCACGGCCTCCTCTGCCTCCTGCAGCCGGGTGGCCAGCTTCTTCCTGCCCATGGCCCCGGCGTGAGCGCTCCCTGCCCCGCTGCCATCCCCCCCAACAGCCTCTAATCCAGGCAGGAGCGCTGTGTCACCCCAGGTCTGGGAGAGCCCCATTGCTGAACAGAAAGTTTCCACCATCAAGGAACGGACTTGTCCTGTGGGACTTACTTGGCTTCCTCCAGCTCCTCAGTCCTCTGGATGGCATCAGTCTCGTACTTGGTTCTCCACTGGGCCACTTCAGCATTGGCTTTGGACAAGTTCCTCTGGAGCTCGCTCTTGGCCTCCACTTCCTCCTCGTACTGCTCCCGCAGCAGGTCACAGTCGTGCCGGGAGGCTTGCAGGGCGTGGGCCAGGGCATTCTTGCTCTGAGGAAGAGAGAGCAGCAGCTGATTCCAGGCTCCAGGACACGGGCCATGGCACCAGGACTGTGAGCAGCAGCAAGGATCTTCTGTTCCTCCCAGGTGAAGAGCTGCCCTGTGGGCAGAGTATGTCCCACTTCCCCAGTCCAAGGGTCTGGGCCACTGCCACAGTGTCACACAGAGACCAGCCATGTCCTGAAACCTCACCTTGGTCTCCTCCTCCAGCTGCCTCTTGAGTTCCTCAATGCTCTGTGTGAACGAGACCTTGCCACGGCTCAGCTGGTTGATGAAGGACTCCTTCTCCTCCAGCAGCCGAGTAAGCTCCCCTGGGTTCAAACAGAGCCACAACAGCTGCTTCAGGGCTGTAGGGCTGCAATCGGCACTAGCCCACGCTCACCCAGAGCCTGTGGCCTCCAGCTGTCCCAGCTGTATCCCCACCAGGGCAAGCTAGGACATGGGCTGAGGTGCAGCCAGTTAAAGGCAAAGGACACCAGCAAGGGATCCCTCCTGAGGCACAACTAATTTTTCCCTTTGTGGGAAGAGGAGGACAGACTGCCTGGCTGAACCCCACTCCCCCAGCCAAACAGCCCAGAGCCAGAGCACTCCTGAGGCAGCTGGCTGCCCCTGGCTCGTGCCCTACGCACCGTTCTCGGTCTGCAGCCGGCCCCGCTGGCCGTTCACGTCCGTCAGCTGTCGCTGCAGCTCGTCCACCTTGGCCTTGGCCTCGTTCAGCTGGTCCTCATAGGTGCGGCACAGCTTCTCAGCATTGGCCTGCGGGCACCAAGCACAGCCTGGCTGAGCTCAGCTCTGGCCACAGAGCAGCGGTCTCCCACCCTGGGAGACCCCGCCCAGCTCGGACGATCCTATGGGCACACAAGGCAGAGAGCAGGAGCCTGCCAGAGCTCACTGCTAAGCTAACAGTGGCTCTCTGCAGTCAAGGCTCCCAGGAAATGTCTTCCCAGAGCCTCCAGACTTGCCTAGGACAAGTAAAGCACCCCGTAGTGACACAGGGACAAGCTACGGGTCGCACAGAGACTTGGCCACGGCAAAGAGCTATTTGAGAAACCCCCCCGTGGACGTGGCTGTGCAGGTCACGCTGCACCCAGCTGCACTGATGTCCACAGGAGAAACCAACCAGCCCCGCGGAGAACCAGGACCCACCTTGTTCTTGGTGACGTACTCGACGTTGGAGGACAGGTCGTCAATCTCCATCTTCATCTCGCTCTTCTCCTTCTCCAGCTTCTGCTTGACGCGCTGCAGGCTGTCGATCTGCTCGCCCAGCTCGGCCACGCTCTCCGCGTGCTTCTTGCGCAGGGCGGCCGCCAGCGCCTCGTGCTGCAGCGTGGCCTCCTCCAGGTCCCGCCGCAGCCTCAGGAACTCCACCTCCCTCTTCTTGCTCAGCTCCAGCTGCGTGGCCGTGGTGCCGCCCGCCTCCTCCAGCCGCTCGCTCAGCTCCTCCAGCTCCCGCGACGCCTCCGCCCGCTGCTTCTCCACCTTGGCCCTGGCGGCTCGCTCGGCCTCCAGCTCCTCCTCCAGCTCCTCAACGCGTGCCTGGGCACACAGAAAAGGGCAGATGCTCCAAGCTCTGGGTGAAGCTCCAGCACTTCTGCTCTCCTCAGTGGAGCAGTATCTCTGATGATGATGATGGGAGGCAAAAAGCCACCAGTCTTGGGCTGTTTTGGGAGGGAGGTGTCCTTGGTAGCATGTTTGGAGCTCCTGTTCCCCTCTGTCTCTGCCATCAGGATCCAGCTGCCATTAGCTTCTTTGCATGGGAACTTTCATGATTGTGGGGGACCTGTCTCTGACAGGAAGAAGCCCAGTGTCCCAGATTTGAGTTTCCAGGGTTTGGTTACTGGATTAAAGGTTTTCTTTTGGACAGAGAACTACATCCTGGAAGCTGTTCCTCGGGCTGGTGTTAGTGTTCACCTAAATAGCTCATTCTTTAATTTTCAACCCGCCATGCTTTGACAGAGGGCTTGGCTCCTGCTACCCATGCCAGCTTTTTCCAAGGAGTTGCCCCTGTGCTCAGAGAGGGACTGGCTCATGCAGATTCCCCAGCATGTCACACCTAATGGAAATTTTGGACTCCCAGGATGTAAGAACAGTTCTTCCCACCACACCTGGACCTCCTTGATCTTCTTCTGCAGCTGAGCCTCCATCACTTGCCCATCTTCAATCCTTGAGTTCAGCTGACTCATCTCAAAGTCTTTCCTGGACAGACAGAATATAGAGCCTCTGGTCAGACAAACACTGTCTTCACAGGTCCTTCTGGCTCCTAAATTTCCCTGCACTTTTACACCCAGGCCAGAGGACAAACAAACCCACAACGGAAAGGGACTGCAGGGATAAGCAGCAGCTCATGGAAGGCTCACAGGAAGGGCTGAAGCAGCCACATTAGCAGACAACTGGCTCTGAGGGTTTCCCTCTGAGGTCCCAAGGTGCTCTCCAGTTCCCCAAGGACAATGGGACACGACTGAAGTCTGTACTTGCAGCTGAGGCCCCAGCAGTGTGTTGGGTCCTGCCAGGCAGGTCCCCCCCTCTCCAGCCCCATGTACAAAGGAAGGCCCGTCGTGCCCTGGTCTATGAGCCTGTCACAAGCTCCTCGGCCTCTCTGCAAAGTGTCCTAAAAACCCAAGACCTCCTTGTGCCTGGACTGGTCACACAGCAGTGCCCAGAGCCACAGCCCAGCCCATGTCCCTGCAGAGACCACACATCTGCTGGATTTAGAGGTGCAGAGCAAGCCCAGAGCCCAGGCACGTGTCACACACTCACTTCTTGAGCTTCTCATCCAGCTGCTGTTTGTCATTCTCCAGATCCATTACAGACTCTTGTGACAGCTTCAGGTCTCCTTCAAGCTTCCTCTTTGCTCTCTCCAGGTCCATGCGGACCTTCTTTTCTTGTTCAAGAGAGCTTTCCAGCTGGAGAATGAAGGCAGGTGGGGTAGGGAGGGAAAGGACCTTCTGTAGCCCCCTTACCTATGTCCACTGCTGTGGGAACTTCACCAATCCCCTGGGAGCCAGAGGTGTTTCCCAGCTGGTATCCAGTCCCATTCCCTCAGCCCAGGACTGCTCTCCATGAGGTGCTCTACACCGCCTCTCATTTCAGGGTTAGTTTGTCAATGGGATTATTCATCAACTGGCCATGTTAAAAGGGGATCTGGTAACGATCCCACACTCCAGATCCCACTCAGGGACAGCCTTTGGGCTCTGCTGGAGATGTGACTGAAACCTCTCTTGCCTTATTCTCACTGGCCTACAACTCACATCATCCACCTGCTGCTCCAGTTTGACCTTGGCTTTGGACAGTGTGTTGACCTTGTCTTCCTCAGCCTGCAGGTCATCCAGGGCCTGCTGATGGGCCTCTTGCAGGGCTTTCTTCTCCTTTGTCAGCTTGGCAATGATCTCATCCAGACCAGCCATCTCCTCAATCAGGTTTTTAACCTGGATCAGTGAGGACAAAAGTAGAGAGCATCTTCTCAGAGGGAAGGGATGAGAAGCTACTCCAGCAGCCTGACCCTTAAAAGGCAGGAGTCCATCCACAGGCAACAGCAGCTCGGCTCCCCACCAGCAGCCAGCCCCTCTCCCCTTGGCCAGACTGGCCCCACAAGGTGGTTTCTCCACACCTCAGGTCACGTGCCACAGCACAGAACCATTTGCCCACAGCCCTCTGGGCAATGAGGCAGGACAAGGAGGGTTTTTTCCCCTCACACCCCCTTTTCCCTACTGCCCTGCCCCAGCTCCCCCACACCAGCAGCCTTATCCCAGATGTTTCTCCAGATGCGCTCATCCCAGATGTCCCCACAAGCACTGAGGCCCCAGGACAGCGAGGCTGGATCCTGCAGGGAGGTCAGTTACCTTGTTCTCCGTGGCGTGTTTCTCCTTCTCCACCTTGGCCAGCGTTATCTCCAGGTCATCGATGTCCTTCTTCAGCTCAGCACACTCATCCTCCAGCTTGCGTTTCTTGGCAGTGAGCTCTGAGTTCATCTCCTCCTCATCCTCCACACGCTCCATCAGCTCCTTCACCTTGGCCTCCAGCTGGATCTTGGACTTGATGAGCAGGTCGCAGCGCTCCTCTGCATCTGCCAGGTTGTCTTGCTCCTGGGAGAGGCACAGGAGGGCCAGCGCTCACCCTCTGCCCCAGGACTCTGCTCTCAGCCTTGCTGTCCTGGCCTTCTCCTTGTGGAAGGGGCAGAGCAAGCCCAAGATGCTCAGGTGTACAAAAAATACAGCTCCAGTCACTGCCCATCATCGAGGTTCGCAAGACAACCACTCACACTAACCAGGGCCAAAGAGCTACTCAATCTTTCCAGAGGAAGGACATGCTGGCATGAAAAACAGCACAAAATTTGGCAAGAAAACGTTGCCATCTCCTCCCACCCCCTTGTGAGAACACCCTTGCCAGAGCCAAGGGATCACAAATCCCTGAGACAGCCCCAGGATGTGATGGCACTTCAGGTCTGCAGTCTTAGGTTGTGTTTCAGACAGATTGTGGCATCAAGGGAGCTTCAGAACTGCAAGAGGCTGAAGGAGGGTTCTGGGGCATTCTTCTCCTTCTTCTACCCATGGACCCTGCACATCCATGGTCCTAACATCCCCAGAGAGAGGGTGAGGCACTCACTGCCTGCAGCTGGAGAGCCAGGTCGTTCTTCTCCTGGATCATGGAGACTTGCTTCTCTTCCAGCTCCTTCCTCTTAGCCTCAGACTTCTCCAGAGCCTCCTTCAACTTCTGGAATTCCTCCTTCAGGTTGGACATTTCCTTTTCAGTCTGAGCAGACTTGAGTAAAGGCTTGATCTTGAAGAACAGCTTCATCCAGGACCAGTTCTTGACAGCGTTGAAGGCACGGATGTTCCACTGGATGGTGTAGAGGGCTTCCCTGGGGGAATACAAGCACAGCATCATCAGGGGTGGACATTCCCCATGTCCCATCCTGGCTTCTGCAGGCCTGCATATGGCTCCATTCTCCACCAGCTGGACAAATGGCAGAATGGTAAATGAATGGGACATTGTCTGCACACTGTACTGTCCCTGCTGGGGTGGGTGGGGTGGCCTGGATTCAGCTCTCTTCACTCTGCCTCCCTCTGATGTTCCAGTGGAAACCAGAGGTTCCCCACACCTAGATCCTCCCTACCAGGGCCATGCCAGACCTCTCCCAGGTTTGCCTCCATCCCTCAGGACCAACCACTGCCAGATACAGGCAAACCCCACAGGTCCAACCCACAGACACGTGAAGAAGAGACAAGGAGACCAAGTTCTGCCTTTTGCCCCCACAGCTCTACCTCCTGCTGATGATCTTCTGATACTCCACACGCATGAGGTACCCACGGATCCTGGCCTGGAGCATTGTCAGGACCTTGGCCAGACGTTCATCTCGCATCTCCTCCAGCAAGCCCAGCAAACCAGCCTTGAAAAACACCTGTGGGCAAGAGAGTGGAGTCACCAGCAGAAGGACAGAGGTCTCAGAGGTAACACAGCCTGCCAGGGAAACATGGAGGTGCCCTCCCACATGGCACAGGCACAGGGAACCAGATCTGCCCTGAGCACATCATGCTCCCCAGCAGGGACAAGATAATGTGGTGGGTGGGATGAGGTCAGGCAGCAGTGACCTGCTCAGAGCTGTTCTTTCTCTTCCCAGCTTGCATCTTCCTCTGCCCTCCTGAGTCCCTTCAAGGGCCACACAGGCCCTGCAGAGTGCAGGGCTACAGCAGGGTGTGGCCAGGCAGAGACAGGCACAGAGAGTAACAGGAGGGGAAATTTCTCCCTCCCCAGGATCAGCTGCCTGCTCTCACCTTGGTGTGCCCAAATTTGTACTGCGCACGGTCCAGCTCCAGGGAGCTCAGCAGCTTCTCTGTGGCCTTCCTGCTGTCCACAAACTTATCTTCTGGGATGGCTGCTGGATTGAGGATACGGTAGCTGCGGGGCAAAGCAGAGGGAGGCCATGCAAGAGGACTGCAACACCACCATCATCCCAGAGCCCCAGGCATGCCAATTCCCACTGGAGCCATGGGGATGCACCACAGGCTGGAGCTGTGTGTGAAGCAGTTGCTCCAGAGCACAGGATTGCAGCCACCAGGGAACACTGGCAGATTTTAGTCCCTGAACGTCAGGGAGACTGTGCAAGGAGGCCACTGGCCTCACTAGGCCTGGGCTAAGCAGCATGGATGGGACCCTAAGGTGAAAACCCTAAGGATCCATTCCAAGGGCAGAGAGAAATCTAAACCAGGATCAGAGAAGCCTGAGCCTTGCCGCCTCCCCCTGCACCAGCCCTGCATTCAGCACCTCAGACATCCAGATCTCATGCCAAACTCTCCACGTCTGGCACCCCGGAGACAGCAGCAGAGCTATCCCAAACTGGACAGGCACTGGGGGTATGTGGGGGTTCAGATCAGCCCTGCACAAGCTGGGGAGCAGGTTGGAGCCAGGACAAGTCTGTCTGCCCCTGGAACATGTGCTGGGTGAGGACGAAAAGGGGGTTACCGTTGCTTGAAGTCTGCGTAGAGGATCCTGTTGGGGAATCCCTTGCGGCAGATGCGGATCCCTTCCAGGACACCGTTACACCGCAGCTGGTGCAGCACCAGGAAGGAATCCATGGCTCCTGTGGAGGACACACATGGAGCAGATGCTCAGCCCAAGAAGGCAGAGGAAATGGAGCTGCAGCTCGCGTCTGAACCCTGGGAACATCCGTAGTTTGAACACGGGTGTTAGCCTGTCCTGCAGGTCTGTGCTGAGCACCAGTGCTGCAGCCTGGGCCTTGGAGGGTGGAACTCAGCCTGAAAGACTCATCCATGCCTGCTGTTATACGAGTGCCAGGCTGCACAGCCAAAACAGGAGCCTGGCAAAGCTCATTCTCCCCAGCAGAGGAGATTGATCTGGGCCAAGGGAGTCTCAACTCTAAGATGAGGTCAGGGCTCAGCAGCAGCATGAAAAGGGTTGGGGAGAGGGTGGGTGCAAGAATCCCTGCCAGTTCCCACACGTGGCTGTCCCCAGGGCGCTGCCAGGCCGCTGCCTCAGCTGTCCCATACCTGGGGTCTTTGTCTCGTTGGGGATGATGCAGCGGACGAAGTGGGGCTGGGTGGAGCGCAGGTTGGTCATCAGCTTGTTGAGATTCTCCTGCAGGGCAGACACAGGGGCTGAGGGGACAGCTCTGCCTCCCTACAATGCTTCTCTTTCTCTCCAGCCCCTTTCCCCCACAGGCAGGGAGGGAGCAGACCCTGAGAGCCCCTTATGGCATGAGAAAGGGGGAATTTCCTCCTGTCATCCTGGCACTGGACATCCCCACCCGGGGCAGGATCAGTGCCTCCTGCCAGGGTGGGAGACTGTCCCCATGGCAGAGGGGACTGGGGCTGGGAGACAGGCCAAATGGCACTGGCAGGTCTTGCTATGCTACAGAAGCTTGCTGTGCCAGATGCTTCCCAAGTATTTGTAAGTAAAGTTTTGCTGCAGGGGAGAGTCAGGGACACGGGACTGAGCATATTCCTGGTACAGAGCTCTGTGCTCAGCACTCTGCAATTCCAGGGCTGGTGTCCACACTGGCTGCAGACAGAGAATATTAGGATGCAGGATTTCCCTGCACCTCCACAGAGCTTCACCCCCTTTGGCCATGACAGAGGGCCCTGCTGAGCCAGACTGCACCTCCTTTTCTCTTCAAGGCACCTTGATCTTTCCAGCTGCCTTCCCCTGCTTGTACAGGCTCAGGCTGTCCAGGACCAGCTCAGGGAAGTGAACACCTTCCCACAGTGCCACATCACCATGGGGCAGCTCCTCACCACAGACACCTTTCCCCAAGGCCTGTGACTTGCCCAGAAGGAAGGAAGTCACACTTTTTCCTGAACAGGGGCTCTGCCACAGAGCTGCCTTCTTCAAGCACCTTGGCAAAGAATCACAGAATATCCTGAGACGGAAGGAACCCACAAGGATCATCCAGTCCAGCTCCTGGCCCTGCACAGACACCCCAACAATCCCACCCTATGCCTGGGAGCAGTGTCCAAACGCTCCTGGAGCTCTGGCAGCCTCAGGGCTGTGACCTTTGCCCTGTCACCACAAGGCTGTCACGGCAGGACACACCCTCTGTGCTGTTTTCCAGTTGCTTGAGCTCTGTGTTGGACAAGAAACTCCTGAGGTGAGCATGGAATGGAGCTGTGTGACATCCTGAGCTGTAAAATGGGTCAGCTCACCCCCCAGGACAGGGAGCTGCCTGCTCAGAGACCTGCAAGATCCTCCTCCATTTTCTTCTGCCCAAAGGTTGTCCTTCCCGCTGACAGGAATGAGGAGAGAAGTAGCACAGACTTAAAGTGATGTTCATGTAATTAATTATCTAAACATCACTACAAGTCTTAACTGCTGCTCTCCCAAAGGCGGAGGAGCTGCCGCAAGCGTCACGAGGGCAGGAGCAGCACGAGCCCAGGTCCAAGGGAGCTCTCCCAGCCTGGAGCCTCCTGTCCTTCCCTAGGAGCACTGGGACAGGGCTGGGACTCTGCCAGGCACAGGCCCCTTGCCCAGGGATGAGAGGCAGTTGGGGGCTTTGGCCTAGTAGTGATCCCTCAGGAGTTCTGGTGGATCCTCAGGCCCCAGGAGGTGCAAGAAACCAGGAGTCTTGGCAGGGAAGTGGGACTGCCTGTGGGACCCTCAGAGCATGCTTCCCTCATGGCCCTGGGTGAGGGGCTGGCTCTCACCTTGTGCAGCTGCGACACTGTTTGGAAAGAAGCTGCCTTTTTACGTTTCTCCTTGGCCCCTGGCTTGTGAGGTTCCTCTGTTGGGTTGAAATATTGATTACTTACATCAGCAAAACTCCTGCGTGCCTTGAAGGACTCAGGGGCACCCCCAAACATCCCTAAAATTCCCATGGCCCTTGCTGTCTCTAAAGCCGAGGTGGTTGTGCCCTGCTGCAGAACAAAGGCACTGACCACCAAAAATATCTCCCATAGCACCCAGTTCTGGGTGTTGTTCCCCAGCTCCTGGTAGCAAGACACCCCTCCACACTCCCAAAGTCACAACAGCCCGACAGCCCCACACAAGCCCTTAAACCAGCATCCACCTACTCAGGCCAGGGAGGATTTTAGGGATCAATGTGGGTTTTCCCTTTGCCTGGGCTGCCTGGGACAGGGATGCTGCACCAAAAGCAGGGCAATGAGGAGAGGAGGGGAGAGACTGAGGTAAAAAACAGAGCGAGGGTGTTCCTCACCTGAAGCAGAGCCCACATAGTTCTCATAGAGGGAGGCCAGGAGCTTGTTCTGGGATTTCTGGAAGACGGACACCACTGTCTCGTTCAGGGGGTCCTTGTTCTTGTCTAGCCACCCCACGATGTTGTACGGCACCTGTCCCAGGAGAGCACAGGTCAGGAGAGCCCTGTCCCTGCCAGGGGCAGGTGTGGGGGCTGGGAAGGGCTGCCAGGGACGTACCACACCGGCGTAGTGCACCACCTCAAAGTGCGCCTCGTATTTCCGCTTCTTGTCCGGCCGTGGCTTCTGGAAGTTGGGAGACTTCCCGATGTGGTTGTCGTAGAGCTTGGACTTGAAGGTCATGTCAGAGGCTTTGGGGAACATGCACTCCTCTTCCAGGATGGACAGGATTCCCATGGGCTGCAGGGAGATGGGGGGATAAAGAGGACTGAGCTCAGTGCTGCCACGTCCCATCCCAAACCAAGGGACTCTCTGTGCCACGGAGCATGGGCTCGACCTGGGAGATCCCATCCTAATCCAGGTGCAAGACGTTGGCCACAGGGCCAAGCTGTCACTGGCATATTGCAGGCTGTCTCTGACCTCCCAGCCCCATGTGGGACTGGCCAGACCTGCAAGACATGGAGTTTGCCCTGGCCAAACAGATTGATGTTGTTGGAGAAGGAGGGATCCTCTCCAGGACTGCTCCTTTCCAAAGGAAAAAAAAAAAAGAAAAAGAAAAAGGGTTTCTTTCATGCAATGGTGGAAATATTTTCTACAAGCTGCTCTGAATCAGCAAATGTTCAAGTAAGAGGTCCTGATGGGCTGCAAGTGGGTAGGAAAAAAGAGGAAGAGATGCTTGCTCTCTGGACGAAAAGGCTGCACCAGGTTTTGTGGCTCCCCAGTGGGTAGAAGCAGAATTTCCATGTTTTCATGAAGTTAAAATTTGTGTCAAAAAGGTCTCAAGGGTCTGGAGGCTCTGAGCTGTAAGTGTGGGGAAAAAAAATTTGGGCACTTGCCACTTACTGGGGAGAGAATAATTTAATTTTGGTAGCAGAACACCTCTCTGTTTTAGCCTTTGCAAATAAACCATCCCCCAGCAGCACCATTTCCGTGCCCTGCCTCATGCTCTACCTTCTCAATCAGGTCAATGCAGGCCTGCAGGTCCAGGCCAAAGTCAATGAAGACCCATTCAATGCCTTCCTTCTTGTACTCCTCCTGCTCCAGGATAAACATGTGGTGGTTGAAGAACTGTTGCAGTTTCTCATTGGTGAAGTTGATGCACAGCTGCTCGAAGCTGTTGAACTGCAAGAACAAACCAGATCTGAGTCAGAAGGAAGAGCTCCAGAGGTGAAGGGAGTCACTCCTGTGCTTTGCCTGGGTGTGAAGGAAGGGTGATCCCTGCCAGGCTCAGCTGCATTGCTACCAGAGCAGGTAGCCAGCAATCACTAACACGTGCCCACAGCAACGTCAAATCATTCCTTGAGAGCTGCCTGTTTGCTCCAGATGCATCAATTCAGACAAGAGATCCTTTTCTCATCAGGGCCAGCAGCTCCTTAGAGGAGATAGAGCTCTCAAACACCGGGGACTGAGCTGCCCCTACAACAGCCCCCTGAACCCACTGCAGGGGCCTGCAGCACTCACATCAAAGATCTCGAAGCCTGCAATGTCCAGCACCCCGATGAAGAACTGCCTGGCCAGCTTGGTGTCCAGGGTCTTGTTGATCCGGGTCACCAGCCACTTGAACATGCGATCGTAGGTGGCTTTAGCCAGGGCCCCCACGGCGTAGAGCACCTGCCAAGGCAAAGCCCAGAGCACACAATGAGCTTCTCCCCGCTCCTGCAGGAGCCACAGGCTGGGAGAGAGCTCCTCCTGGCACACAAAGGATGGACAGAGAGATCCAAGGAGTTTGTGGTTACAGTACAAAGCTCCAAAATTAATTTTATGCTCCTCATAAGTGTGTTCCTGCCTACCTGGCCTATTTTGCCTCTAAGGTCTTAGGACATAAAGTTTAAATGTTTAAAAGTTTCAGTTTAAAGTGATGTATTCAGAAGCCTTGTGCCTGGCAGCAGCCTACAGCCCACTTTGGATAAGACACCAGCTCCTGAGGTCCTCTTGAATTGCGCTCAAGGAATGGCTTGCACTATTCAGGCCAGGTCTGGGTTCCCAATTGGGGTGTGGCTGCAATCTGACAAGACACATGTTTGGTGCATTTGAGTCTTCTACAAGGTCAATTCAGATGAGTGTTTAGATATCCAGTTTTCTACTTTTCAGGGCTGAACTCTTCACGGGGGCGTGACTGTCTCTGAAGCAGACCCACAGAAGCTGGACCTCCTCTGGCTGGGATCCAACCCACATTTCAAAGACACTGCATTCAATCTCCAGCCTTGGTTAATGTGCAAAGCTATCAGCCAGCTCTGCAACCCATGCTCCTAAAAGCCAAGAACTGTGGATCCACCTCCTCCTGCTGCTCTGGAGTCTCCTCCTACACCCAAGACAGTGAACTGAAGCACCAGTGGCTCCCCAGTGTGAGCAGGGGACATGTGTCCTGTTGTCCTGTCACTCACCTGCTCCACGTTCTGACCTTTGGTCACGTACTCGTTGCCCACTTTCACACGAGGATGGAGCAGCCCCTTGAGGAGGTCAGCTGAGCTGATTCCCATGAGATAGGCAGCTTTGTCAGCACCTGGAAAGCAGCACAAAGGCATGAGGAGCCTGCAAGGAGGGTCTGGGAAGGTAAAAAGGAACCAAAATAAAAAATGACCTGCTCTTATAATGATCACACTAGTTTTTCCACCTGCTCCAGAGTCTTCTCCAGTGTCTAATGTGATTTTCCATCTTGGATAGCCTATGATACTTTAAAGTTTGAACCTCCTGACTGAGAAGTTATTGTTTGGAGGCCTGCTGCACCTTACCAAGTGCTTATCAGGTTTTAGTCTTCTTAATCTTGGGTTCTCTGTGCATTTTCCAGTGGAGGTTTGAATTTCCAGGCAGTGAATTTGAGTTGATCAGAAGAGAGGTGATTGTCTTTCACAAACTCCTAATAGCAGATTGTAGCTAGAAAATCACCTCTGTAGGGAAATCACTGCCATACCAAAACCTTCATTAATTACCAGGCAGCAGCTAAAGCCCATGTTGCCACTCCTGAGGCAAAGAACTTTTCCTTCACGGACGTTAACAGGACAAAGACCGATCCAGGTAGTCATTTCTGCTGGATCCCTGCTGAAACCTTCCAAGTACATGCTAGAGCTCCCCCTTCTCACCTTCCACATGCTGGAATGTTACCCTCTCCCTTCAGGTTTGTTCTGCAGCCTGACTGTTCTTAGAGCTGTGAATTGCATTGGATTTTGCTGAGCAGCAAACCAGAAAAGTGTCAGATGGTGATTGTGTCCTACTCTAACTGCTCTTCAGGAGACTGTGAGCTGGGCAGGTCCTGCCCCCCTCCTGGCTCATCCTCTGTGGATGCCCTGCCTGGAATGCTGTCCAGTGAAATGCAAGAGATGAAGATCAGGAGGAGACTGCACAAGATGAAGCCCAGCTGGGGTATGACACCCTGTGATGCTGCTGAGACAAGTCTGATGCAGATGAGACCACCTCACAGAGGGACTGTCCCAAATATTCCTGCTCAGGGGCAAGCCCTTGGTGCACCCCCAGCAGGGCCTAAGACAGCGTGGGTGTTTGGGATCAGGGTCACTGACCTCCACAGGCCAGGCACGGGGAGCTATCCCAGCCTGGGCAGGCCTGGAGCACAGAGCCCCACTCACTTTCAGTGCCGTCAGCCTCTGCCTGCTCTTCCCGCTGCTTTTGCTTGAACTTCATGTTCCCAAAGTGCATGATGGCCCCCACTATTTTATAGGAGCCGTATTTCTCATCGTTGCTGAAGCCCAGGATGTCCATGGCGTGCTGAGGAGACACAAAACAGTAGAGATAGAACAAATTCCCCACGCCGAGGTGAGGGTTGGTTCCTTCTCCCACCACCTCCTAAGGCACTCTCCCTGTCCTGGGGCTGGGCAGGGAGCTCTCTCTGGTGGGCACCTAAGCAGGGAATCCTGTCCAAGGGGTTTGAGTGTGGCTCCAGCTCCCACAAGATCTATTTGAAAGCAAAAGGAGTAGCCTAGCATCCACAAGGAGGAGGTTTTCCATGTTGAGGGCTCAGGAGAAGACCTGCTGATCTCTACAGCTCCCCGACAGGAGGGGGCAGCCAGGGGGGATTGGGTTCTGCTCCCAGGGAACAGGGACAGGATGGGAGGGAGCAACCTCAAGCTGTGCCAGGGGAGGTTCAGGTTGGACATCAGGAGGAATTTCTTCACAGAAAGAATTGTGAAGCATTGGAAGGAGCTGCCCAGGGCAGTGGTGAAGTTGCCATTCCTGGAGGTGTCCAAGGAAGGATTGGATGTGGCACTCAGTGGCCTGGGTGTCACAGTGGGGATAAATCGCAGGTTGGACTCAATGATCTTGAGGGTCTTTTCCAAATTTAAAGATCCTGTGATCTTCTTTCTCATGGGCACTACAGGAAGTGCTCATGTGCCATAGGCCCTTTCTGATGCAGGGAATTACTCTCCCTTCCCTGCCTGGATGAGGCTGTTGGTGGAGAACAGAATCACCCTGTCCCTTCTTGTAGGCTCACAACAACTGCCAATAAACCAGAGGGAATTCCCAAGTAATTTGAAGAGGGACACACAGAAAGCCAGGACACATCCCTGGAGCTGCCCAGAGGGAGGCTGTGCCCTCCTCAGGCCCAGGGCTGTGCACATACATCTGTGGCCATGAGCTCCTCGCCATCATCCAGGTTGTCCACCGTTGTCACCCCCTGGGAGCAGAAGTGGTAGTCATAGGGGTTGAGGGACAGCAGCAGCATATCTGTAGGGAGGTGACACGCAGAGGGTGAGGCCAGCCTGGCAGGGACATCCCTAGGCAGAGGGACCGCCCTGCACACAGATGGAGCAGGAAGGCTTCCCCAGCCTCAACTAGAGGGCACCAGCTGGGGAAGGAACAGCCTCTTCCAGCACAGGCAGGTCCACACATGGGTCCACCTCTTCTGTGCTTGCCTCCTGCTTGCTATCTTGGGATATGGCCTGGCTGCAGACTGATTTAGAAGTGGCCACCATGCCCTTGTGACTCCAGATAAGATTACTGCTCTCTCAGACCTGCCTAATAAGGTGCTGTTCAGCACCAAGCTCAGGAGCCCTCAGCCAAGAGCTGTGGGACCCCAGGGAGCTGTGCCAGCCATCCTCTGCGTGAGGAAAGGCTTCCTGAGTGCGATGTGGCCCCGGGAGGCTGCTCAGAGCACAGAGCTGCCCCAGCACAAACTCAGATCTGCTGGGGCTGTCCTGGGCATCACATCTACGCCAGTGCCCAGCGAGAGCTGCGCAGCTGTTTCCAAGCTCACCTGAAAAGCTGAAACTGAAAAGGTCATCTCTCTTGTTGAGGAGGCTGCAAAACACCTCCCTCTATCTGAAAATGAGTAAATCTCCAGCCTGCACACGCAGAGGTCAGTGCCGTACCCACCACCCCACGAGGACTCTGTGCAAGGCAGCTTCGCAAAGCACATTCCCACCTTGCAGATAGACCCTGGGTGAGCTCTGCTCCTACACAGTGGCAGAAAGGGCTTTAGCCTGGCTCCTCAGCCTGTGAGGATAATGGAGGCTGGGCTAGATGGCCTCTTGAAATCCCTTCCACCCTGAATTATCCACCAATCCTATCCTCCTGCACAGCTAGCAAAGCATTCAAGGGCAGAACATGCATGGTGAGCTGGGTCTGCTCATTCCTGTGGGCCCCAAAGCTGACAACAGAGCTCCCTGGGGCTGTTTTCAGGCCATCCTGCTCTAAGGGCTGTGCTGCATCTTTGGCTGCCTTACCTTGCAGCTCTGGTTTCTTCCCAGAGAGGATCTGGTAGAAGATGTGGTAGCTTCGCTCTTTGGGTTGCTGGAAAATCACTCTGGATTTTTCCAGGAGATCTAGAATGAAATAGGGCAGAGGGGTCAGAACAGGGCTTGTTCCTTCCCAGAGCTGAGCACAAATAGTGGGATGAATTCCCTCCCTAGTGCAGCTACTCACAGATGTCAATGTCTGCAGAAGCCAATTTCCCTGAGTGTCCAAAGTGGATCCGGATGAACTTGCCCTGAAAACACACACAGGAGGTAAGTGCTGGGCTTGGCTGCAGAGGTACAGCTCTGAACAGCCCCTAGAAACCGAATTAATTTCCTGCTTCTTGAGCTTCTGCTGATGCCAGGCAACTTACTGGGCTCTGTAAAGGGGTGAAGTTCTCTGGTTTGTAATGTGAAGAAGCTCAAAGAGCATTGCCCAAGGGTTTAAATACCAGGCAGGCAGAAATTTCACTGACAGCAGATAAACCCCTGTCCTCAGGTCTATTCTTACCACTGATCATTTCTGCAGGGCCCTGTGACACCGAGCCTGCCTGCAGTCCCTGCTCTGTGCTGGGCTCAGGGTCTCCCCCAGCAGTGCCCCCCTCCCCTCCAGGCACAGGAGCTCTGCAGCCACAGCAGAGCCAGGCTGGGCGAAACAAAAACCACGCTGCTTCCTGGAAGGGACACACTTGTCTGTCCCAGAGCACTCCAGGCTGTGCTCACTGTCCCTCTCAGCTTTGGTCCTGCCAGGGACCTCTCCAGCCACAGGCTGTGACACCAGGGCCATTCGTGCTGGCAACCTTTTGCTTCACTGATGTAACCAGAAAAACTCAGCTCTGGCACTCCGGTCCCACCAGATCCAGCAGGTCCAGCTTCCTGCTAGGTGCCTGTGGCTCCCACCTCACAAGCCCCCAGGGCCACCCGCCGTGCATCCAGCCCACACAAACAGCCCCAGCTCCCTGTCCCGCTGAGGCACTCACGAAACGCGAGGAGTTGTCATTTCTTATGGTTTTGGCATTGCCAAAAGCCTCCATGGCTGGGTTAGCCTCAATGATTTGATCCTCGAGGGTGCCCTGGAGAACAAAACCAAAGACTGTGTCAGCTCCCACACAGCCAGGGGGATCTGTCCCGAAGAACACGGAGCAGTGCCAGGGGCTGCACTCCTTAGCTGTCCGTGGGACCTGCTGCTCCCGAGGTGTCTCCTTGTCTGCCCAGGCCATGCAGCCCAGTTTAGGGATCAGCACAGCTGGGGTTTGCAGCAGTGCCCTCTGTGGCCTTCTCCTCGCCTAAACTGGAGACACAGGCTGCTGTCCCCTCTGCACAGAGTCCTTACCCCTTTTCTTAGGAGCTACACTATGCAAACCAAGAGCAAGCTTGTGTTGTCACCACAACAGTCTGAACCATTTCAGGCTCTCTGAGGTCAGGCATTTCCTCCTCCAGCAAACCAAAGCCTAGGACAGCTCACATCAACATCCTTTGCTAGGACTAGCTCACATTGACAGCATATTGTGAAAAAGAGGTCCCTACACCAACAACATGCATTGCAGGGTTCCAGTGTGATGGGAATACACCGCAAGTCCCGGCTGGATGATCTGCTGGGAATACTGGGGCTCTCCTGAGCAAGCCCTAAGATGAATCCTCCCCTAACCTTGTTTTCCATGTGTGTTTCTCTGTTCAAAGAGAGACAGCCTCTGCCTAATGCAGGTAAAGCAGGACAAGGATTTGAGGAGAGGAGCAAGAGACTGGTGCTAAACCACATGAAGGATGGTGGGATTTGACACCTGATACAGAGCTTGGTGGCACAAGCACCTGCAGGATTTTTCATGAGAGCTTTGCCCATGCTCTGACACATTACAGTCCACAGGGCTTTCCTCAGGTGGGGAACACCAGCTCTGGGCTCTGCCCACCCGGAGCCACCCTCTCTTTCCAATGCAGGAACCACAACTGCTCCCCACCTCTGCAGCTCCAGGTATGTGAAGGGCAAAAGAGACAGGGAGCAGCTGTGAATCACAGTTTCACCTGAGTATCCCTTGATCTTTTATCTCTAAATTCAGACTGGCCTGGGAGATTCAGTGAGGGCAGCCCCAAGAGCCACAGATTCAGCCCCTGAGCTGTTTGTCACTCATGTGATGATAAACATCTGCCAGCCAAGGGTGTGCACCAGCTAAAGACTCAGAGAAATCAGGGGCCAAGGACGTGTGACTGAGCCCTTGGGGTGTTGGGAGCCCCAGGGGCTGAACCTTTGCTGGGTTTCCTTGGAGCAGACACCCCTCAGAAATGTCCCCTAGGCAAGGACATCAGCTGCCTGCAGTGGTGGGCAGCGCCAGCCCAGGGCTTTGCAGAGGGTGGCGAGTCTGGGCATCAGCAGGGCACGGGTCTGCAGCCAGAGCACAGGGCTGCCTGTGGCAGGGGGTCTTCTCCTGCCCCTCAGCACCACCACCCCCAGCTGGGCTTTGAGGCTGAGGAGGATCTTCAGGGTGTGAAGGCTCCACCTCACCTTTGGAGGAGCCCACACCACTACCAGGCAAACACTGGGTAGAAATGAGTGTTTCAGGAGTAATTATCGCTTGAAGGAGAGGCTGGAGTCAGAAAGGCAGAAAGACACCGAGAGATGAAACAGCAAAGCTTCCAGCTATGGGAAGGAGGGGGATACAAAGCCAAGTGGAGAACTAAACACTGCCCAGGTGCTGCTCCCAGACCTAAGGTAGAGGCCCCACATGTCACCCCATCATAGATCTGTGATGCAGCAGAACTCTGTCCTCAGCTTTAAAGAGCTCACAACACTTACCCCAGTTTTAGTGGCAAGAGCTGCCTAGAAAAAGGAGAGAAAATTATCTTTAGAAATCCAGAAAAGTCAGGCAAGAACCACAGGAAGCATGGTCAGAAAAGCAGGGCATGACCATTTAGTGCCAAAAAAAAGTCCAAGGAAAAAAAACTTGGAGGATTAAACTTTATAGGAGAGGCCAAAAAGTTGTTAAAGAGATTAGCTCAAGAAAATAAAGAAATGCGTCAAAAAGCAAGAACAGTTAAATTCAAATTCAAAGAAGAAAATAATGCTGAAGTATTGCTTGTCTGATACCTAAAGCAGCCAGTTTGCTTCCACGAGGGGAAAGCAGTCTGGAGCCTCAAAGTATCCAGAAGAAATAAGCAATTGCAAGGGCAGCTCAAAAATAACCAGCACCAAAGAAAAGCAAGATTCAAAACAAGAGCAAGAAAAGCACAAGGTAGAAAAGGGTCAAAATTAACAAAAGGAGGGGGAAAAAAAGGAGAAAATGCTGAAAAGCAAGACTTAAAAGAGGCAAGGTGGGAAATAGAAGGTTTACTTCACCCCTTTAATACTCCTTGAGAAGATCACTGGGGTGTTGAAAGAGGAAGAGAAAAGAAAGAACAACTAAAGCACCTCTTCCAGGCTGGATGGACTGAGCAGCCACATTAAAAAAAAAAAAAAAATTCCATTTCCCTTTGATCAGAATAATTTCAAGCCTTGCTTGTTCAAAAGTCAGGGAAAAGCCAAGCCCTGGGTGGGTCAGACCAAAACACGTTTCCAAATGCAAAATGTTGGGAAAGAAAAAGTAAGAAGAAAGGGGAAGGAGGGAGAAAACAAAAAACCAAAAAAAAACAAAACAAACAACAAAAAAAAAAAAAACCAAGAAAGAAAGGAAGAAAACAACAAGAACTTGTTTCAAAAGAAGGTCTTACTAATTTCTTGCCCGGTGTGTCGCCCAAGGCTGCGACAATGGCAAAGTACTGAATGACCCGCTTGGTGTTTACAGTCTTACCAGCACCAGATTCTCCGCTTAGAGTAACAGAAATACACAGGTAAGGACATGAGGCAAAGAACAGGCACAACTCATCCCAGACACCCTGCCGGGCTGCGCCCCGCGCCCCGGGACCCGAGGGAAAAGCGAAGCCTCGGAGGGATGCGGAGGCTGGAGCCGGCAGTGCCCCAGCCTGGGGGGTACTTCTTGCGCTCGGGGCTCGCCTTTGGAGCGACGCTCCGGCCCGGGCCGCCCGCGTCCCGCCGGCCGCCAGCCCGGGCTCTGCCCGGCTCCCGGGGGTGCCGCGGGGCTGCAGCGGTCCGGGATCAGCGGACCGGCCTCGCCCGCTCCGCTCGGGNGGGGGGCTGGCGGGCCCCGCTGAGCTCATGCCTATAGTTAGTGAGCTGCTCTCCCATTGTAATCCCAGATCACAAAGAGCCGGGGGGAGCGGGCAGCGGAGCCGCCACCGGACACGCGCCAAGCATCTCTCCGCAGCCCCTGCCTTTCCTAATTAGGCCATGGCCGAGGCTAAGAATGTCCGTGGCTCCTGGCAGCGGCGAAGGGTCCTTTAGAGTCCTTTATATAGCCCTTATCTATATGTCACTTGAAATCAACCTGGCCTCCACCCTCCCACGTCACCCTCCTCCCCCGCCGCCGCCCCTCCGGCCACCATCTCCCTCCGGCCTTGGCCTCCATCTCTGCTGTCCCCTCGCTCCCGGGAGCTGCCGGTGCTCGGGGCGCCCCAGGGCAGCTCCCGCAGCTGTCGGGGTGCGGGGGAGCCCGGCCCGCGCGGGGCTTTGTCACCTGGCACGGTGGCGGCGGCAGCCTGGGCGGGAAGGGTGACAGCTGCCGGGGTGGGGAGGGGACACTGCCGGGGGGGCTCCTCTGGGCACAGGGTGCCCATCCAGGGAGCTCAGCACGGGGGGTCCCTGCTCACAGCGCGGCCGGGCAGGGCGAGGGGATGCGGGGGCACTTACGTGATGAGCATGGACTGGTTTTCACGGTCTGGAAGAGAAGGAGCCGGAGTTAGGGCAGCGCTGCCCACCTCAGCCCGGCCCCAGGAGCCCGGGCTGCTCAGGATGGGGTCCCCCAGGGCAGGGCTTACTGCGCAGCATGTCGTTGTAGGCGTTGTCGGCGATGGAGTAGATGTGCGGCGGTGCCTCCGAGCGCCGCTTGCCCTTGTAGGCTGCCACCACGGGCGCCGTGTACACGGGCAGCCACTTGTAGGGGTTGATGGTGACACAGAAGAGCCCCGAGTAGGTCTGCAGGGGGAAAACGGGTAGATGAGGGATGGGGGTGCCCCAGTGCCCCCTCTCCTCCCCACCCCCCGGGTGCCGCGGGCTTACGTAGATCATCCAGTGGGAGTAGCGGCGCCGCAGGTTGTAGAGCACAGAGGCCTCGTTGAGGTGTGTCAGCATGGCCATGTCCTCAATCATGTCAAACTTGGGGGGGTTCATGGGCTGCACCTCGTCCTCCTTCACCACCCGTGTCTGTCAGAGGAGGGGCACACGTCACAGGGACCCCAGTCCTCACCGAGCACCCCCTGCCCCACAACCTGCCCCGTGGAAGGAAGGACACCCTGACGGTCCCGTGCTGGGGACAGCCTCGGCCCCAGGGCCTGCTGGCATCCTGACAGGGCCGCCCAACGTTTTGGGGTGACAGGGCAGCCCCAGCAGCACCCGGCCACAAAGCCCACCTGGGACAAGAAAGCCCAGCTTGCTCCCTCCTCAGGCAGAGAGGCTCTTGCTGAGCCTGACAGAGGGGTCCCAGTTGTTCCCCCACGATGCGCTTGACACCCCCACCCTCCCCAGCCTAAAAGCCCATGCCAGCGCTGTCTTTTGCTCCAAGAGATCCCTGGTTATTTGGGCAAACAGCTGAAGCCTGTACCCCATCACTTAAAACTGGATTTATTTAATCCCACGAGACCAAGCACGGGGAAAATATCACATTACGTATCTGGCCTGGATGGGAGAAGCTGGATTTAGCAAATGTTCTTGTTAATAAAGATTAAATGAAATCTTTCAGAGGTTTATCTTTTTTATGGGTGAAGATGAAGTGTGTGGTGTTAAAAGGCACCAGGTGTTAAAAACAGGAGGGTACGCAGAGGGATAAGGGAAGGGTAAGAGACAAATTATGTCTCTTGAAACATTGTGTTTCTTGAAACTGTTCTTGTCCAGGGAAAGCTCATAGAGTTCCTGATTTTGTAAATCCATGACAAATCATTCAAAACACAGTTTCAAGAGGAAACAGCAAAAGAGGCTTGGGAAACTGCTCTGTTCTCAGGATCTGAAGGTGTTCTAAATATCAGAATAATCTTTTTAAATGTATAACTCCTCTATGACAAATTTTGCTTTGGAGAGGGCAAACCTCTTTACTTGCTTTCCAAAATTCAGAAAAAAATATTTTCAAAGTCTTCACACTTTTCGAAGACAATTACGTATTTTTTTCACATTTAGCAGGCACAAAGCCTTCTTAATGCCATTCTGACTACAGAAGAAATAGAAATAATAAAATCTATCATCTACTGCCTGGTGAAATCCTTGTTCTTTTTCCCAGTTTCCTACCAGTGTGAGTCTCCACTCTGCAGCGAAGTTGCAGGGCCATGAGACTCCCATAGCCAAGCAAGGAATATTAATTAAGCTCATTTGCAGCAAATTGCACTGGATATTATCTTGACAAATACCAGCTGGTCCTTGCTTGCTCTGCCGGGGAAAGCTGGAGCCTCTCCACCCGACACACCCGGTCCTCCCAATAGCTCACCCCACTGCAAATCTGGGCTAAAAGGAGCATGAATTGGCCAATCGGCCCCTTACCTGTTGTCTCAGGCTCCGGGATGAGCCAGGCACAGGTTCAGCAACACAGAGGGCTCTGCTGGGGGTGCTTCCCCACCCAGGAGCTGCGCCCTCGGTGCGTCCCGCAGGATCGCCCGGCTGTGACAGCAGCCCCTCGGGGGGAGATGCTGAACTGGTGCCACTCCTGGCAAGGATCTGGCCGGCGTGTGCTGACACTGCCGTGTGTGTCCCCCCGGGGCACGACCGATCAGCGGGACGGGGCTATCAGCAAGAGCTCACGGCTTCAGACGTGATCCTGTCACACGTATCCCCCCTCCGCACACACTTGCTCTCCCTTGGAAAAGGAAAGGTATTTGCTTACTTCCTTATCTTTGGTTTCCACAGTGACTTTGCCACCAGAGCTTTCTTTTATTTCCACTTCGATATAGGCTTCTTTCTCATCCGGGATCCAAGCTCGCTTCTTTCCTGGAGAAGTGGAGAAAGGAAAGGAAAGGAAAGGAAAGGAAAGGAAAGGAAAAGAAAGGAAAGGAAAGGAAAGGAAAGGAGAAAGGGGAAAGGAGAAAGGGGAAAGGAAAGGAGACATAATACAGGTTGAAATGTAGGAGATCATGTGAAATTGTCAACTGAAAGCCACATAAATGCAGTTTGATAATGTGGAAGGACAATGATTATTCCTTCCTATGTTCTTGGTCGTAGGAGGTGGGATTTCTTTGCTCTCTTCACGTTTGGCAGCTTTTCACGTTGGTGGTCTAGCTTGACAGAAATCTGCTGCCTCATGTGTGCTTGCACTCAGACCATCATGAGAAGAGGACAGTGTGAGGAAGAAAAACTCTTCTTTTCTGCCAAACTGCAAGGAGCAAGTTGGGCCCTGGATCCTGAGCATGGCAAGCCATGGAAAAGCAGGATGGCTGGGACAGAGAGGACACCTCCAAAATGAAACAGCTGCAGAAGGCTTTGACACCGGTCCCTCAGCCCTCCTGCCCCTCAGGGATGGGGGAGATGAAAGATCACCTCCATCCACACCTCAGGAAACCAGGAGAAAGCCAAAAACCTGCTTTTCTCACTTGTGAGATCTTCTTGCCCTCCAGGGTGCTGGGGGAATTCTGCAGTGCCTGTGCTGCCTTGAGGAGCTGGACAGGAAAGAGGCAGGGAGGATTCCCGAGAGAGCCATGGCAGAGGGGCAGGGAGGATTTCCGAGAGAGCCGTGGCAGAGGGGCAGGGAGGATTCCCGAGAGAGCCGTGGCAGAGGGGCAGGGAGGATTCCCAAGCCATGGCAGAGGGGCAGGCTCAGGCACACGCACGGGGCTGTGCTGAGCAGCCTGGGCTCTTACCATCGAAAGGGATTGTCTGAAGCTTCAGCTGCTCCGTGTAACTTTTCCGGAGGTACGGAGCAGCCTCCCCAAACTCGCTCATGTCCAGCAGAGACATCTTGTCCAGCTGAGGGAGACTTGGCAGCAGCAAAGGAAGAGTGAAAGACACCTGAGCGCTGACAGGAGGGAAGGACAAGGGGTCAGTGCGTGGGGAAAGTGCCCACCACTGGGTTGAGAACCGAGAGCAACACGGACACCAAACAAGCTTTTAATTTTAGGGAGTGAGAGAAGACAGTGACAACAATGCTAGCTGATAAAAATTGTATTAATGAGACAATTACTGAACACTTTCCCTTCCGATGCTGTCATCCCCCCGCTGGTAGTCCCAGCTGGGTGAGCCAGAATCACTTTGGCGTCAAAATCCACATTCCCTCTTTGGGTGAGATTGTCAATAACACCCCTTTCCTTGATAAGCTCAGCAAAAATCTATCCCAGCCCTACGGACCCGTGGGAGTCCTGGTGCCCTGCACAAACTCTCTGCAAGGACCCCGGGCTGTTGTGCTGAGCGATACTGCAGCAAGATAAAAGCAGGATGTATTATCCCTGGGAAGACCCTTCTAGAAGGCTGGCATGGCAGCTGCTTGGAAAAGCACTTTTATGACAGTGCTTCCTAATATCCACCTAATGCAGTGCCACCCTGCAGAGCTCCGGAGCACTGTAGCCATCACAAACGGAGCCACAACTTGGCAAAACACACAGTCCTCAGCAAAAACGCTCACGATCCAGGTCTGTCCCACCCTCCCCTGTGCCGCCAGAGCCAGCCCCTGTCCTCTGGGATCAGCCACCCTGCAGGGGTGAAGCGGGTTAGTACAGGGGACACGCGTGCACACAGACATGCTCTGTACTACTGACCTTGGTGCTAGGACTGAGTGGCTCTGTGCACGCTGCAAAGCCCCTTTTTATTGTGTCTGTCAAGGTCAGAGTGGGAAAAGATATGTCAGAAATTCCCATGTGTCATGTCCACACAGCTCCATTGGTGCTGCTGTCCCACTGCCCGGACGGACACAAAAGGCAAACTTCACTTTTATCTCTCTGCAAATGCAGCCTGGTTATTTTTATTCCTGTATTGTCAGGCGAGTACAAAGGCAGAGTGAGAGACTGCAGCTTGGGAAGGCAGCACAGCTCTCCCAGCCTGCTCTGCCTGCTCCAGTGGGGAACTGAGGAACGAGAGCTCTGCCAGTTCCTCCTGCACCTGAGCACCCCATCCTGTTGCTCCTGCCTCGCACCATGCCAGGAGAGCTGCTGCTTGGTGGGACGTGTGTGGCTGCTGGCTTGTCCAGCTGGAACATCCCAGCTCCTCACTCAGCTCTGGTTAACTTCTCTAAGACTGACTGCCTGGAAAGGGAGGGACCCTGGGGCTTGATCCTCCAGGTTCTGCTCCCTGAACTCCTCACCTTGGCATGGGAGCTTTTTTTGTGGCTAGGCCAAGTCCATAATCTCTCAACAGAGAGGTTGCTGGGTTTCCTGCACACCGTTTTACCCAGACAGCAGCCAAAGGTACAACATGGTGATCGCAGCCTGGAGCACACCTCCATCCTGGCAGCACCACCATGGGCTGCCGGGATGGGAACAGGACACCCTGGGGCCGTGCCAGCTCAAGGAAAAGCCATTTAACTGCTGGCATCCAAAGTGCATTGAGGTTTCTACCCTGGAGGACCAGGGCCTGTGGCTGCATGGTTTGATACTGCCCATCCAGCACCTCTCACACCCCAAAGTAATTTGAGGCTGCTGTTCCCTCCTGACAGTGGGGGAAATTGAGGCAGGGAGTGGTTAAGGATCAGCTGTGCAGTGCTGTGCCCGGGCTGGATGTGGCACAGGCTCTGTCACAGCCAGAATAGCAGCACCAGAGGCTGCTTTGGGCTGTGTGGCTTCAGCCTGGGCACACAGCCGAGGCTGCAGAGATTTTTGCAGCCCCAGCACCTGCCCTGACTCCAAGCCCTGGCCATGGTCAGTCTTTCCATCCAGCACTCAGGTTTGCAGCTACACCCCCCCAGTCTGGGTTCCCAGTGCCATCATCTCTGCACCCCCCAACAGAAAGGTCCCTGCCGTCCCCCCCTGCTTTGGAGAGAAGTCTGAGAGATTCATGGGCTGCAGGAGGACTCCAGACCCATCCCCTGTGGGCTGAGCCCCAGCAGGGAGGATGGCTGGGCTCAGGGTTGGGTTGATGCTGCCTTCCCTGGCAGTGCAGTGCAATGTCAGTGCTTTGCACGGTGCCAGACTCCCCCAAGAACTGCAATGCTCCCATGGAGGGGAATCTGTAGCATGAACAAGGACTTTGGGTACCTCAGGATAAAATGGGGTGCAGGCCCCATCTCCATGTCCCATGTGGGCACTCCTCAGCAGGTTAGTGTTCAGGAGTGCAGGTCCTCATCTGGATTTGTCAGCAGCTGGTGCAGAGCTGGACTCCACCAAAGCATCTGCTGCAGCCCCCCAGGGGAGACCACGGGGACACCAGTCCTGAGGTCCCTCTTGACCACGGCATGCTCAGTCTTGCCAGGAGGGCAGAGTTCCAGCATCCTGAAGAGCCACAGGCTCTGGGGGAGCACAGGTCCCTCTGAGGTTACCCCGGTGGTCTTCTGCCTCTCCGTCCTGGGCTCGGAGTCAGGTTTCCACCCACTCCCTGGAGGGACCCGAGGCTTGGGTGGGTCCTGTGCCAAGTACCTTTGCCACAAGCACCCCGGCAGTGGGATGAGCCCTTGGCCCAGACCCACCAGCTGGCCCAGCCTCACACATTCTTCTCAGGGCATGTACTCGCCCCGCACTCTGCTCACCCCCTCCCCTGCCTTATCTTTAAAGCGATTTTATTTTTGGAGGTTCCTCCTGCAGTTCCTTCTGTTCACCGTGGTCTCTCTCCCTCTTTGAAGAGGTTCCAGCAGGGCCCATCAAAGGCCAAGCAGATCTGTAGAAGAGGAAATGTGAATTGGTCACTCCAGCAGCTGCTGAAGGGTTCTTCCACCAGGTTTGGTTGTTTTTGGTGCTGGTGTTTGTGTGATGTGGTTTTTCTGGATGGTGGGAAGCTCATCCTTGTTTGGTTTGCAAGGCCTGAGCTGTGCCCTGCTCAGGCAGGTGGGATAGGGACCTCCCACAAAATCCCATGGGCACAACAAGGAGCTCATGGCTTCAGCCTGAGCAGAGAGGAGTTCTCTTTAGGTGGCTCTTGCCCAGAGTGAACAGCCTGCCCAAATGATCCCCCAGGCCTGCATGCCTGCCCTCAGCAGTGAGATCATCTCCCCTGACCACTGAGACACCCCTGCTCTTCCCCCTGGGCTCTGTGCTTGGTGTTGATGTCCCATGACATGATGGGAAAGGAGAGGGCTCCTCAGCCGAGCCCCCGAGGGCCAGACCAGCCTCTCCCCGTGGCACAGGACACCACCAGCACCAGACAGCAGAGCTGCCCCTTCCAAGAATGTTTTGTGGTCAGACCAGCTCCTACCCAGCCCTGGAGAGCCAGGAGGGTGCCAGGGGCTCAGCCACCCTCTCCAGAGAAATCCCCCCGGCTGCTCCCTGACCCCCAGGAGGAATGTTTCCCATTAGCAGGCTCTGATAAGTGGCAGGAAGGAGAATTACTCTCCGTGTCAGGCAGCTCGCTAGAGGTTTCCACACTTAACATATCCCCACTATCAGCTCCCTGAAATGCACTGGAGGGGGGTGCGAAGGCGGCTGATTAGATAAAGACAATCTGCAGAGGGGCTATTTCAGGCATATTTCCATGGAGTGGGAATGTCTGCTTGCAGCAAGGCAGGAGGTGACAGGCCAGTGCTGCCAGACCCGTCACATCCCTCCAGCTCAGCCTGGCCATGCAAGGCCCCTCCAAAGCAAACCCCTAGCCCTGTCCCACCAGGTGACAGAGATAGCAGCCACCAGCCCAGCACAGCCCCCTCGAAGTGAGCAGGAGAGGGGGCAGCAGCAATGCTGCTGCTGGCATCCCAAAGTTAAGCTGCTCCTGTGGGGTTTGGGATGGGGTTAGCACTGGATCCCCTCGTCTCACAGCTCCCTGGGCACTTCCCACCATGGGCACTGCCTGGGTGTCCCACCCTGGGGACAGTGCTGGACCCATCCTGAGCTGGCAGTGCTGCCTCTCTAACCCTTCATGAGCACACACACAAAGCTGCTGCTGCCATGAGCACCTTCCTGCAGTGGTTCCCACCTCGCCAGGCATGAGCCCTGGGCAGCACAGGCATGTTGGTGGCTGGCCCTCCACACAGGGAGCCTCCAAAATGAATATCAGGAATGAGAAAGTACCTGGAAGAGTCATGGCATGAGAAATTAGCGTATAGACTTAGGAAGCAAGGTCACACACAGGCATGGAGAGAGTGAGGGCATTGGAGACTAGGAAAATTGGAGAGGTTTTGTTTGTTCACCTTGAATTTTCCAGCTTTGAGATTCTGGGGGTTTTCTTCTGGGGAATGCCATGATAAAGCATCTGTGTAGGAATGAAGTTGCACTGAACACTGCAAAATTACAGGAATGTGTGAGCCTTTGGTGAGGATTTGGCAATCCACTTCAAAACTAGAGTAAAGAGAATCTTGCCCTGTTCATCTGAATACTTCATAGCACCTTAATTGCAGCTGGCCTGCCAGGACAGACCCTGGAACACGGAAGCCTTTGGAAATCATGACCAGCAGCTGCCTTGGAGGCTGCCAGGGAGGGGCAGAGGCTGATCAGAACCAGAGCTGGGCTGCAGTTCTGCCCCTGCAGTGCCAGAGCTGCTCTGGTTTTGCACCAGTTTTCATCTGCTGTGAGATCTGGGAGCAGATCTGGGAGATATTTGGAGGAAGTTGGGTGGGTGCTGTCCTGCACATACACACCAAGCCCACACAACCAGTTCCTGGGACGATCCCATCCCAGCCCCTTGCTATCTCCATCCCTCTTGCACCTTCTCCCTCACTCCATGGGAAGTCTCCCCACTTCTCTGGGTCATCAGCCCTCACACAAGATCGAGCTCAGCCCATCTCATGGCAAGGGAAAATTGTACAAAGTGGAATAGTAACAGGCATGGCAGCTCTTTATGGGATCTGCTCAGCTTGGACCTTTCTCAAGACCCAGGAGGGAGGACATTCCTGCATGTCCTCACATCACGACAGGAGAACTCACCTCACTGTGGCACATCAGCCAAGATGGGCTTTTCTGTGTCAAAACTGCAGCGAACGTCTGGTTCCAGGTACCAGATAGAGACCAGTAGTCTCTAGTCTGGACTGCACACAGCAGCTTTCCCCTATAAACTGTCCCTAAACAAGGCTCTGTCTCACAGCTCTTGGGCTCAGGGTTTTCCTGAACATCCCAGCACAGCAGCTGAGCTGGACCCACCCACACACGCACAGAGCCCCTGGTCCCACCTGCTCGGTGGCTGGTAAGTGAAATAACCTCCCTAGAGGTCTGTAACTCCCTCCAGAGGGACAGTGGGGGGACAGGCGCTGATCTCTGCTCTCTGTGACTCAGGGACAGGACCCAGGGAACGGCTGGAGCTGTGCCAGAGAGGGTCAGGCTGGGTGTCAGGGAAAGGTTCTTGCCCCCGAGGGTGCTGGCACTGCCCAGGCTCCCCAGGGAATGGTCCCGGCCCCGAGGCTGCCAGAGCTCCAGGAGCGTTTGGCCAGCGCTGCCAGGGGTGCCCAGGGTGGGGGTGTTGGGGGGCCTGGGCAGGGCCAGGGCTGGGCTTTGATGAACCCAGTGTGCCCCTTCCAGCTCGGGATGTTATCAAAGCTCCCCGAGGAAGTAAGGGCTGCTGTTGGTGGGCACTGGGGCTGTGCCTGCAGGGAGGGCCCTGCCCTCTGGCACAAGGGGATCTGCAGATGTCCCGGGTGCTGCAGAGGCTTGGGCACAGCTCAGGGAAGCAAAGGTGCAGCCTGGCACGGCAGGTCCGTTTGCCAGCCCCGGCCCTGCTGCCCCTCTCGCGGCCAGGCTCGGGCTATTTATACCTCACCCCACGGCCACTTCACGGCACAGAAGGGCTGGTGGAAAAGGCAAGGAAGTGAAATTACTTTGGGGAAGAAATGACACTACCCGCTTATAAATAAACCCTGGTTTCATTGATCTTTTAGATGCTCCCTTGGCAGAGAGTCCAATGTCACCGCTCCAGCAATGCAGACAATACTCGGGCATTGTTTTATTCTCAGTTACAGGGAAAAGGACAGCACCAGCTGCCGTTCTATCTTTAGCCCATGAGAGCACCCTTCAATTGTTCTGCACTTCAAACAATAGCCGCTCGTGGGGGAGAGGAGGACTGCTGGCTTTACCAGGGCATTTTGCATCGAAATACAGCCTTAGAGACAATAGATTTCTGTCACGCCCCGGCTGAAGCTGGTGCTTACACCGCAGGGAAGCCAGGGTTCCAGAGCTGTCTTGTTTCTCTTGTGGGTGATGGGCCAGCAAGAGGTTTGGCTCCCCGAGGAGACCTCTGAACTCTCTTCCAAGAAAATAGCCCTTTTCTTCTGTCTTTATGCGTCTAGTGCTGGGCATCACATCATCTCCCCCTGCCGTGGCTTCGAGGCTGTTCTATTGCAAAAACTGGTTTCTGCATTGATGCCCATATACCCTGAGGTAAAACAGCCGCCCAAAACCTCAGACTGGGCTAGATTTGTCTCTGTGCAGCTGAAAATGAACCCAAAGTGGCTTTGGGGTTTTTCCCTCATCGTAGGGTACCAGGGAAGCGAGTGTGCGAGTGATGAGCAGCTCCTGGGAGGCGTGGAAGGAGGGGCAGCCAGCGCCCAGCTCTGCACCCACCGGCAGCTGCCGGCTATCAAATGCCCGTGCAAAGCTCGGCACTGGCGTGGGCAAGCGAGCTGCTGCCTCTCTGGCGGCTCTGCCGGTGCCCTCGGTGCCCTGCACGGCCGGGGGGCCTGGGATGTGCCGTGGGCATCCCGGGCGCGGGATGCGCCTGCCCGGGGGATGTACCTGCTGCAGAGCTCCCGTTCTCGTGCCAGGAGAGCATGGATCATGGGAGGAGAGCAGGGTCATGGCACAACTATTCATTCCCCCCGTCGCGTTGTGGCTGATGCTGTCTCGAGTTTCAATTGTCTGAGCGCCGGGCAGCCTTTGAAAGAGGATGCGGCAGCCCAAAGCCACACAGCCCATATTTGAAGGCTCTTTAACAGGGAGAGGAGAGGTTTACAAATATAAAATGCTTTTCTTTAAACTTTGCGGGACTCTATTTTTAGCAAATAAAGATAATGGCCCAGTTGCTGTTGTTCATCTTTTGTTGCATGGAACATGCCAAATACTTACCGTGTCTGCCATATTTTTTTATGATTCAGCCCCTGTGAGCTGCATTGCAGCTCTCTGACCCTGTAGCAGAGATTATGAGCAATCTGCATATTCAAATCCACCCCGGGCTACTGGATTACTCTGAAAAAAATCTCATTCTCCAGAGTGAATTGGAAAAACAGACAGAAAAGGCAACTCACAGGTCGCTATAAAATACTTCTATTCTGAGCAGGGTCCATTCATTCCAGGAACTCCAAGGAAAGGGCAGAGCTTTTTTCCCCATCTTTTTGCAATGGACTTGGACTATTTTGCAATGTTTTTCTTAGAAACCAAGCTTTTTATGATCTTGCTCAGAGCAAACATCAGGTAGGGGAGGCACAGGACCCTGAGCAGGACTGAGGACTGAGAAGGGAAATGCTTCTATTTGAGAAAGCTTTATCCTTCTGCACCCTTATTAAAATTTGTTCCTCACTTCTGGTGAGGTCTGAGCTGGATCCTGGCCCAGGGCAGTTTTCCAGTGAGATAAGACTGGATTACCAGTTGCCAGATTCACAGCCTGGATCTGTATTAATTAAGGTGTGAATCCACAGTTACTGATGGATGGGGCAGCAGAGAGGAGAAAGAAAGAGCAGGATTCCCATGCCCAGAAAACACAGTGGGTGTTCATAGAATCACTGAGCGGTTTGGACTCAGAGGGACCTTAAAGTTCATCTCATTCTATGTCCCTGTCACTTCCATATCCACATCCATGTCCCTTCCACTAGACCAGGTTGCTCCAAGCCCTGTTCAATCTGGCCTGGAGCACTTCCAGGGATGGGGCAGCCACAGCTTCTCTGGGCACTCTGTGCCAAGGCCTCACCACCCTCACAGAGGGTAGAATTTCTTCCCAACATCCCATCTAACCCTGCCCTCTGGCAGTGGGAAGCCCATTCCTCTGGTTTTGTCACTCCAGAACCTTGTCCAAAGTCCTTCTCCAGCCCTCCTGGAGCCCCTTTAGGCCCTGGAAGGGGCTCTGAGGTCTCCCCACAGCCTTCTCCTCTCCTGGTGAACACACCCAGCTTTCCCAGCCTGGCTCCAGAGCAGAAGGGCTCCAGCTCTTAAAGCATCTTCATAGCTCTGTTCCAACCTCCCAGGAGAGCTGTAACCACAGAGCTCCATTTTGGTGATGGATCCCTAAGAACAGAGCTAAAAGGCTCAAAATGACCTGGACAACTCCTGGCACAGGTAGTAGGATAAAGAGCCAGTCATGTCCCAGCCTGTCCAACAGTGATGAACTCTCTGTGGAGGGTGACCAAAGGCAAATGTAACAACAGGCACTGTCCAACTTGCTGGAGGCACATCCCAGGGACCGGGCTGCCTTCTCATCCTCTTCTTACTGCATCCCACTTCAAGGTGCCCTCCTGGGATTTTTCCTTGCTGCCCAGGGTGTTATCCTTAATCCACCCACAGCCTCTCTGCAGGTTAGGTGGGTCGGGAACCCTCCTGCACAGACAGGTTTGGGGCCAAGGGTTTTTTTGTGGGGCTTAGCCCTAGTGCAGTGACAGACTTGGTGCTGCTTTTGCTGCTGCATAACAGCAACTCTTAGGACAACTGGGACACTGATGCAAAGGTTAAAGTCACTGGCCCGAGGTCACCAGCAAGCTCAGTGGTCAAGTGAGGAAAGGACTCATAGGCAGGCAAGTGACACATCCTATAGCTCTGGGACAGGGTCACTCCATCCTGGGAGATTCTCAAGGTGGGGCTAAGTAAAGCCATGGCTGCTCAGTTCTTGTTCTAGGGATGCTCCCACTGGGAGCAGGAGGTTGGGTTAGAGACCAGACACTACCCTGACAGCAGGAAATATCTGAGCTAATCCCTGCTGGTACAGCAGACAGAAAAAGAATAAGTATCCAATGTCAGCACACTAGAGTCAATTAAATAATCTAAAATTTCTCACTTTTGTGACTGCAAGATCTGAGCATCATACGTGGATTTACTCATCCCACTCCCAAAGCTGCACTGGTAGAAACTGAAGCCCAAAGTTGCAGATGTTAGGCTGGTATCCAGCTGTTCTGTTGGCTATACACAAGCATCACACACGTGTCTCCTCACCAGCCATCGATTGTTTCAAACATTCATAACACAATTCCAAAGGCTGTCACGGGCTGAGCAGAGTCAGTGAGGGTCCTGCTTATGCTCTCTCACGGTGGGGCACAGGGTGTTTGTAAAGTCTTACTAGCGAAACTGCAAACCCGCTGTGAGAGCTGTGGCCGAGAGCCACGGCGGGGGCGGAGTGGAGCAGTGGGACGAGAGGGTTTCGGTGCCGCAGCAGCCGGCGGTGCGGGTTTCTCCCCGGTGCACAGAGGGTTTCGGTGCCGCAGCAGCCGGCGGTGCGGGTTTCTCCCCGGTGCACAGAGGGTTTCGGTGCCGCAGCAGCCGGCGGTGCGGGGCTCTCCCGGGTGCGGATCCACAGGTGCGCGGCCAGGGCGGGGCAGAGGCTGTGGAGCGGAGCGGGCAAGGCGCAGGAAGGCGCCGGGTGCGCATCCCTGGGCTCTGGCGGGCCGGGAGCGAAGGCTGAGCGCGGCTGCTCGGGAGAGGAGCGGGCGGGCAGGGCTGGCGCTGCCGCAGCCCCCGGGACCTCCAGAGCCGGCCGAGCCGAGCCCCCGCTGCCCCCAGGTGCTGCCGGCCCCGCTGAGCCGCTGCCCCGGGCAGAGGCTGCCGGGGAGCTCCGTGCCTGCCCCAGGGATGCTTGGGGAGCGCGGCGCTCTGGGGGAAGCTGCCTGGGAAAGGGATGAGTTCGGGCACCTGTTGGGCCACGGGCTTGCTGCGGAGTTGCCTCGGCTCCTGTGGGAGCCCCGGGCCCTGCAGTGGCAGCGCCGGGATCCCGCAGCCCTGCCCCTGCCAGCACCCAGCGCTCCCCGCAGCGACCCTGCAGCCACCGGCACCCACGGGGCACAAAGCCCCCCTCGCCCTGCCCGGCACAGCCTGCGCTGCCCCCTCCAGGCGTCACCGAGTGGGGCACAGGGACCAGTGGCCGCTGCCAGCAGCAGGAACGCGGGCAGGGCGAGGATCCCCTCGCTTGGGTTTTGTGCCTTGAGCAACCCGGGCACAGGGCAACGCAAAGTGTGTGTGAGGGGGGAAGCAAAGGCCGGAGCCTTCGGATGCTCCAAGCCTTAAACATCAGTCCCTGCAGCTGCAAAAGCTGCTCCCCAGATCCTGGCTCCAGCAATTCCCAAGGCTGTCATGGCCTTCAGAGCATGAACGTGGATTTTGCATCCCTGTGGCCTGATGCCGGCTCTCGGCACAGGAGTCCCCGTGGCTCCAGCAGGAAGGGTGGCAGAAGGTTTCCTGCCTGCTTTGGTGGCATCGCTGCAGGGGCTGCTGCTGTCAGAGCCCCCTCTCTGCTGGTGACAGCTTTGCTCTTGGGGACACCGCTCTGCAGCAGCCCAGGCACACGAGCAGTGCCCAGTGCCAGGAGCGGTGTCAGTGGGACCCCCCCGTGCACAGGGACCCCCAGCCCTGGGGTGGCTGTGCCGGCACCCCCAGGGACCTCCAGCCCCAGCAACCCGGAGCAAGTGCAAACCACAGCTGTGCAAACGCTGTGTTGCTGTAAGTTTTAGCTTTTACATTTTTAGATTCTGTGCTGTTTTAGTGAGTAGGTTTGGGTTTCATATTAAGTGCTACTGAGCTCTCTTCACAGAGCAGATGGACAAAACAATTCCTTCTCTAGCTTGAGACCAAGGACAGCTCTCAGGCCCAGGAACAAAACCAGTGGTGAAGTGAGAAGAAAAAACGAGGATGGAGCTTGATGACCTGAAGCTGTGGTTGGACAATTTCATTCCAATATGCTGGTGCAGCAGAACTTATAAAAGTGTGGGACCTCGTGATCAGGGGTCCATTTTTGTGACCATTTTTGTGGCCCGGCTGGGCTCTGGTGCTGCCCAGGTGTGCCCATTGAGGCCTTTTAATAAATACCTACTTTGTCCTTTTGTTCTGTCTAATCTCTGTTCCAAGTCAGCCTCGAGAAGGCATCAGCTGCCTGCGCCCAAAGGAAATGCAAAGAGACCTGGGGTGTGACAAACAAGAACTATTTATTTACAGAGCAGCAGTAAAACCAATAAACTGTTTTACATGATAAGAATCATTATAACAACAACAATCTATAGAACATATTTACGGAAGGGTCTAAGAAATAACAATCTGCAAAATGTATTTACATAAGACCCAATGAAGTAACAACCTTCGAAACATATTTACAGAAGGCTCTATGAAATAACAACATTCATAACATATTTAAGGGAAACTATCAAAGAACAACCTATAAACATACGTACAAAACGAAGATTTCCACAGCCAGCATCTCTGTTATTCTTGGAAGAGAAGGAAGCAGCACGGGGCCACTCCAGCCCGGCCCTGAGGGCTGTTCCCTGTGCCCCCAGGCTGACACACACTGGCACAGTGGGACTCTGCCGCCAGCACTGAGCCCAGCTGGGGCTAGGACGGGCCCCAGGTGCTGGGACAGGGCTTGTGTGGCCCAAAGCAAGCACAGGGCAGGCCGGGGGTGTTGCTTGTGCCACCAGAATCCAGGGCCCCCCCGGGGCACCGTGTCCCGGAGCGGGGCCACCCAGCCCAGCCCCTGCCTGGCCACAGGGGACCCAATCTGCCTGTGGGCAGGGCATGGCCAGCACCTGCCTGTCCTGCTGCTGGGGCTCCATCCTCATCCCAGGATCATGGGCTCCTCCTCAATTTGTTCATCCATTTCCATCTCCTTGATGTCGTCCTCTCCCGCTCCCCTGTAGCCCCTTCACACACTGGAAAGGTGCTGGGAGGTCTCCACACAACCTTTTCTTCTCCATCCTCAACAGCCTCAACTTTCTCAGCCTTTCCCCATAGGGAAGTTCCCCTCAGGAACTCCGTGGCCTCCTCCGGAGCCCCGACCGTTCCGTGTCCTTCTCCCGTTGGGCCCCAGAGCCGCAGTGGCCCCGCAGGTGGGGCGTGCTGAGAGGGAGGACAGAGGCAGGGTGCCCTCGCTGCCCACCCTGCTGCCCACCCTGTGGGGTGAGCCTGGCACAGGGGGGTTCTGGGCTGCCAGGGCACAGGGCTGGCTCCTGTTGGGATGCAGATGCGGGGCTGGTGACCAGTTCTTGCTCTCTTGGCTGCACAGAAGCATCACATCCCATCTCCTCATCAGCCATCCATGGCTTCCAACACTCCTAGCAGTCACAAACCAACTCCAGCCCTGCTGTTTCTGTCCTAAATGAGCTGTGAAAATGATCAAGTCATTCTGTTATTTCAGTGGATACACACAAATGTTTGCCTTTTGATGACAACAAATCTTGTTTCTTTTTACACTGTTGTGTTGGAGGTACTAACACAGGATTGGTCCATTTCATTAGTTATTCGGAGGGCAAAGTAAGGACTGACAGTTCCTGTATACATTGAAACAGAAATGTAGAAAGGACCTGCTTGGGTTTGATTTATTTACATCTAAATTTTGCTTGTTCCTAATAGAAAATTAACCCTCTCGATTTCCCACACTGTCGTTTCAAGCCTTGTTGCTGGGAAATGAATGTCCTGCAAGCACATGAAAGGGTTCTGAGATCTGCTCTTTCCCAGGCGTCCCCAGGTGAGCAGGCCCAGAAGAGCCCGAGCCTTGGCTCTGAGTGACACGAGGGCAGAGAGCAAGCCTGTCCCTGAGGAGCCGCGGCAGAGGGAGCACAGATCCAGCCACAGGGCCAGGAAAACCTCATCTGGCGCTGTGCCCCGGGGCACCCCAGGCACTGCTGAGGACCTGGGAGCACCTCCCTGCCGCGGCACACGGCCAGGGACATCCCCTGGCCACAGCCGGGAGCACTCACCAGCCCCGTGGGAACTGCAGGGGACATCGGGGTGGGGCTGCCTCGAGGTACCCTCGGTGAGCCGCTTCCCGGCCCCGCCAGCAGCGCAGCAAAGGCATGTGCCTAAGGAAGAGGGTAAGAAATGGAAAACATAAAGGTATTTCAAACTCCTTTCACTTCCTAAGGCAGGTCTGCATTTCCTCTGTCTTGCCCTGCCTGCCAAGGGTGAATTTCGGAGGTGTTTTCACCACGAGCACTGCGCCAACCATCTCCATCGCTCGGGCTCCCAGCAGCGCTGGCCCCGACCAGCCCCTGCACGCAGGGGGCCCATTTCACGAGCTGCAGCCCCAGCACCCGTGTCCCCCTCTTGATGTCGCGACATGACGTCACGGCCCCGTGACACAGCCCAGCGCGTGCGCGCCGCGCGCTCCCGACGCGGCTCCGCCTCCTCTCGCCCCCGGAGCGCGGCATCGCACGCGGGGGGCGGTTTCTCCGTCCTGATTGGTTTCTTGAGCTGCCAATTTGCTTGAGGGGCGGGGCGAGGGGCGCGGCCTGTCCAATCACGGGGCGGTCCGCGGCGCCGGCACCGAGCGGCCGGAGCGGGTCAGGGCGGCGGAACCGGGGCCGCCGGGACGGCCCGGGGGTCAGTGAGGGGCTGGGGGCCGGAGAGGGACAGAGGGCTCGGGGCTCAGGGGACAGCGATATGCCGAGAGCTGGGGCTCAGGAAGCGGGGAGCGGGAACCGGGAAGGGGACGGGGGGTCGCGGATCAGGGTCGGGGGTCAGGGCGCACTGACGGTCTGGGGCCGGGG
>WAAG01030338.1:179584-208432 GCA_013390105.1 Tichodroma muraria
GTGGCGGTGGACGCGGCGCTGCTGGCGGGGGTGCTGATGCGGACCGGGGAGCGGCCCCACGCCTCGGATGTGAGTGCGCAGCGCGGGGAGGAGCCGCTGCCGTGCCGGGGGTCCCTGGAGCAGCTCCCCGAGGGACAGCCCTGCCGTACGGATTCCCTTTTCCAAGGAGAGGGATAGGTCTGGGAAGGCTTAGGAAGTTGCCTGTTGTGGTTCTGGGAGTTAATTCTTTTCCCAACCTCTCACCACCGGTATGAACCTTTGAACCAGAGGAGAGTTTGACGGAGGGGCCTCTGCTTTTGGCATGTTCCCAGCTGCAGTCAGCCTTTGTCCCGTACCTGGGGTGAGCTGACAGGGGTGGAGGTGGCTGATGTGTGGGATTTGCCTCTGGGCAGTCCCTGGCGGATGGCTGGGGTGGGAGGGCTCAGCCTGTTGGAGCAGAATGCCATGAGGGGTCTCAGAGGAAGAAATACGCCTGTGCAGGAGGGGTGGGGCACCACTGGGGAAGGGTTCCCGAGGAGCCTGGGGGAAGGAAAACAGGCAGCTGGCAGGGGTACAAGGAGGAAGGTCTTCACCACAGCACTGCTTCTTGATGTCAGATCAGGGCTGTGAGTGATCTCAGAGGGTGAGAGGAAGAAGGAGCCTGGGAGGTGAGGCCAAACACACTGCCAGTGTCCCTTGTTTCATGTAAAAATCCAGGTGAATTGGCAACTTCTCTGTGGTGTAATATATGGACTTTGAATGTGACCCCGTGCCTGAGATGTGGGATGAGCCAGGGCTCTGGAGTCACTGAGCAGGGATCAAAGGAAGTAACTGACAGCCAGGACCCAGGACTGGCAAATTAACCTTCTCTCTGCCCCTGAGAAGTTCTGGAGACAGTGCTGTCCAGTTCAGGGGGAGGCAGTCAGCCCAGCCCAGCCCAGCCCAGGCGCTGGACCAGCAGTGCCCTGTGGGTGGTTCATAAAGCAGAGCCCTCAAAAGCTAGGAATCAGCAGGGTCGAGGCCGTGTGTCTGCCCAGCAGGGCTGGGGGTGGCTTCAGCCGTCAGAGAAGCAGAGGAAGCACCTCCTTAGCTCCTCTCCAGCTGCCCAGACCTGAGTGCTGTGCTGTAACCCTGCTTGCAGGTGGTGAATTACGTGCCCTTCACGCTGCTCCCGTCCGCAGTGCCACGGGCCTTGTTTGAGCAAGCCTGCACTGTCCAGCAGGATTTTAACCTGCTGGTGGATGCCGTCAGTCAAAACAAAGAATTCCTGGAGCAAACTCTGGCCAGGTAATGTTTTTGCGTGTTGCATTTTAATGAAATACTGTAGATGTAAAGCCTTTATCACCCTTCTGGCATGCCTACCTTTCTGAGGTCTTCTTGGGCCCCAGAAAATGGGACATCTAGCCAAGACCTGATTCCCTGCTATGATCTTCAACTTTATCTTGTTTATTCATACTTGTGAGCTTTTTGGCCCGTGGGCTTTAAATGCAAATCACTGGAGTCTTTGAGTCCTGGATTTAGGAGTCTCTTTTAGTCTTATTCTGCATGTCTGTGTCTGTCCAGTAACCACCAGCTCTGCTGCTGCAGTGATGAAAAGGAGGTGTCTGTTCTGTTTCCACACCCTCCGTCAGTCACCCCCATCCCCTCTTTCCCAGCCACAAGCTCTGGGTGCAGGAGGACTGTCCAGCTGAGTTTATCTGTGGCTGTTGCCCTGGGCTGGAGTGACCATCCCTGACTTTGTCGCTCCTAATTGTGGGGCTGACTCTTCCACAAATCCCTCTTCCCTTCCCACTGCCTGTTCTGTGCTGTCTGTGCACATGCTGTGGTCTCTGGCACTGTGACAGACCAGGGGAGGCTGTTTTCCAGCATCCTTTTGTTTTATTAAAGCCTGACCCCTTGGAGCTGTTCCAATGCTTGTGCCTGTTCCAGAGGCTGTCTGCAGCCAGAGCTTGTGGGAGCATGTTTGTACCTGTGGTTAAAGAGCGCAGCACCTGGGGCCTGTGTGTGCTCAGGTGCCTGCCCTGTGCCAGGACAGATCCCTGGAGGTGCTGCTGAGGGATTTGGGGCCCTGAGGAAAAGCCAAATCTACTCCAGCAGGGCCACAGTGTGTGGGATTTGGAGCCTGACAGGACTGGGGGGTTGGGTGAAGCGTGTGAAGCTTCTCTGAACTGTGTGTGCAGGCACAGAGAGACCTGTGGTTTCTTCCCTGAACCTGCAGAATTCTTCTGCATTTCTTTGCCTTTACTTGTCCCATCTCTGCCCTGCCAGTGTGTCACCTCTGCAAGGAGGGCCTTTTGTGGAGTGGCTGTGCTTGGCAAACTGGGTTTATGTTGCGGTTTGGCACTGAGCATTCATGGGGAGGTATTGCACAGTGCTACAGCATTTGGTTGAGCCCCAGCCCTGCTCTTTGTGCTGGAGAATGCCCCTGCTAAGGGCTTTTTGTGCAGAAGAATTAGTTTTCTTGTTCCTCTGTGACAGCAGCAGGGGCTGACGTGATCTGTGTTTCTCTCCAGCACCATCAAGGTAGACGACTTCACGGCTCAACTCTTCAGAATCTACATGCAGGTTTTGGAGGAAGGCCTGGCTCAGGTACCTTGGCAGGGGATCCCGGTGGTCTGTGCCCCTTGGCATTGTGGTGGGGGTGCCTGGGCTCTGGCAGCAAGCTTTGGCACTGTGGACTCTGAGCTGTCCCAGGCTGGCCGCTCCCTGCGCTGCCATGTCTTGTCACAGCGGTGAGCTCAGGACCTTGCCCTGTTGAACAGCTGAGCTCTTCGGCTGGTGCTGCTGGAAACAGCCTGGCCTGGAGAGGGAGGATTTCATGTGGTTTGTAAAGACAAACCTGGGGAGTCCTCTGGGAGCCTCAGAGTGTGCAGGGACATGTGTCCTGTTGGGATCTGCACTGGCCAGGCCACCCTGCAGAAGCTCCTTTACTCTCAGGAGTGTTGGGAGCTCCTCTGGAGCTCCTATGGGCCCTGGGCAGGGGGCAGAGCACCCAGGTGCGTGACCTGCAGTGGTTTGTGTCAAACTGAGGGTGACAGGACAAGAAGGGAATGGCTTCCAACTGACAATAGGTTTAGATGAGATATTAGGAAATTTACGGGGCAGGTGGTGAGATGCTGGCCCAGGTTGCCCAGAGAAGCTGTGGCTGTCCCATCCCTGAAAATATTCAAGGCCAGGTTGGACAGGGCTTGGAGCAACTTGGTCTAGTGGAAGATGTCCCTGCCCACTGCAGGGGCTCAGATGAGGTGGTCTTTAAAGTCCCTTCCAACCCCAACCATTATGGGATTCTCTGTCTGGATCTGAACCGGGAGGGTTTTGAAGCAAGGTCATCAAAGGATTTGCAGTTAAAGGCAGCAGGAGACCCCAGCTCCCCTCCCTGTGTTCCAGACTGTGTTTTTGGGCATCAACCGCTCGGATTACATGTTTGACTGTGGGCTGGATGGCACAGCAGCTCTGAGGCAGATAGAAATAAACACCATTGCTGCCAGCTTCGGGGGGCTCACCTCCCGCACCGCCGACGTCCACAGGTGAGGAGCACCTCTGGCACTGCAGCAGCTGCACTGCGTGGCCCCTGTGCTCTCCAAGCTGCTCCCTTGGTCCAGCTGGGCACGGACATGGCATTTACAGCTTTTGTGTTCCACAGGTTGGTGTTAAAAGTGTTGGGAAAGACTGAGGAGGCATCACACCTGCTGCCCAACAACCCAGCGAAGGGGCTGGCCTTGGGAATTGCCAAAGCCTGGGAGCTGTACGGGTCCCAAAGGTAAGGAGGGATGAGGAGAGCATGAACAGGAGCACTGCAGGGAGCCTGAGTCACAGAGATGGAAAACTGGTGATCCAGCTGGGAGCATGTGGAGTGTTCATGGGTTTAATGATGTCCTTTGTATCTCTTCCAGGGCTGTGGTGATGTTTCTGGTGGAGGAAGTCCAGAGGAATATTTTTGATCAGCGTTGTGTAGAAAATGAGCTTTGGAACAGGTAAAGTTTGAATTTTCCTGGGATGGAAAAGGAAGGAGATGGTTCAGTTTCTGATACGGGAAGCTGAGCAAATTGCTGGCAGATCCCAGGAAACACAGGATGGGTTCCTAAACAGGGAGTTTTTTGGGCAGTAGGATTTCTCTGGCTCCGTAGCACAAAGCCTGAGGCTACTTGTGAAGGAACCTACAGATCCTCCTTGCTGCAGCCCCCGATTCCACCCGTGATTTGCAGCTCAAGTAGCTCTGCCCGGCGTGGTGACTGCTGTGCTCCTCTTGGCAGGAATATCCGTGTGCTCAGGAAGCGGTTCCGGGATGTGTTTGAGCAGGGCTCCCTGGATGCCAGCAGGAGGCTGTATGTGTGAGTATGAGCCACGGTGCGCGTTCCTGCCCGCCCTCGGCACGCGGGGCTGGCAGTGGCAGCTTGCAGCCAAAGCTGGGTGTAAGCACTGCCTGTCTGGGAAAGCAGTTCTCTTCCATGCTCCAGGCTGCTGCTTCCTCTTGGAGCTGAGATGGTTTTGTGTTCACAGTGGTGAGATTTTGCAGACACACATCAGTCCCTTACAGCTGCAGTCATAATGTCCCTCCTTCAGGCTTCAGCCTTTGTTGCTCTGTGGGATCTTTACCTCCTCCACAAAGGCCTGCTCTGAACAGCCCTGGCTGTTTGAGAGGCTTCCACAGAGCCGTTTCCTGTTTGCTGTTCACGTGCTGCTCTGCCAGTGGGAGCTGGGCTGGATTGTTAGTGCTGGAGGAGGAAGCATTCCACGTCCTTTGGGGATCTCTTGCATTTGAACGAACTCAGCGTCTTGCCCTGCTCCCTGTGGAGACCAGGACGGGAGGATCACAGACTCCCAGTTGGTCCCAAGTGTGACGTTTGTCCTGTTTCCAGGTAATGTGCTGGGAGCTGTATGAACCTAAAGGAAGATGTGGTTTCATGACAGTGATTTTTCTGTAGTGAGGCTGGTTTTTCCATTGTTTGACCTTTGGGGTCTGTGCTGTGTTTAATTAATGAATATATTTGTCATGGCTAGATAGTTGAGGGGAAAGTGTATCCCCTGTGCTTCCTGCTGAGCATCCTCCCCTGTCACTGCTGGGTGCCTCCTGTCTGCCTGCCAGCAGCTCCCAGGCCAAGTGCACAGTTTTGAGGCCAAAGCTTGGGCATGTGGTGCTACAGCTGTGCTGCCAGCCCAGCCCTAGCAGGGTGGTTTGGTGCCTCTCAGGTTCATGAGTTGATGTCCTATCTTGAATTGCCACAGGAGAAGAGCCTTCTTCCCTCCAGCTTCAAGAATCACAGAATCACAGAGCTGTTAAGTTTGGAAAAGACTTCTGAGATCGAGTCCAACCTGTAACCCAGCACCACTGAACATGTCCCCAAGTGCCACAGCCTCACATCTTCAAGTGTCTCCACTGCCCTGAACCACCTGTCCTAGTGCTTGACCTCCCTTTCAGTGAAGAGATTTTCCCTAATCTCTAATCTAAACCTCCCCAGGCCCAGCCTGAGGCCTTTCCCTCTCCTCCTGTCCCTGTTCCCTGGGAGCAGAGCCTGAACCCCACTCACTGCCCCTCCTGTCAGGGAGTTGTGAAGAGCCAGAAGGTTCCCCCTGAGCCTCCTTTTCTCTAGACTGAGACCCCCAGGCCAGCATGGAGTAAAAACTTTTAAAAATGAGATGGTTACCCCTCTGCTAAGATGGGTGTCAGAATTATTGAGCCTTTGGTTAGAGCAGAGGCTGGGTGTCAGCTCCCTGTGTCTTGGGACGGGCCAAGCTGTGGTTCAGTGGAGAGGAGCCAGGGCTTGCAGTGTTCAGCTTGCTCTGGCAGAGAGCCAGGCAGGAGCAGGAGGGACAGAGGCCAAGGAGAAGGGACAGGGGGCTGTGATCCCCCCTTGGTGCTGGGATGGGGCAGGGCCTGGCCTGGCTCTGTGAGCTCTTCTGGTTTCCATTCCAGGGATGGCCAGGAGGTTGCAGTGGTGTATTACAGAGAGGGCTACGTGCCCCAGGTCTACGACCAGCAGGTCAGTACCCACCTCCCTGCCCCAGAAACCACCAGCTGGGCACTGCCCAGGGAGCTTGAAATAATCCCAGGGGCAGCTACCCTGTCTGGGGTGGGGTCAGTCCTGCCCAGTGTGGCTGAGAGCATTGGGAAGCTGTAACTCCAGAGAGCAGGTGGGTGACCCTGCAGTAAGAAAAATGGGTGGCTTTCTTCTCCAGGGGGTGATCCCATAGTGCAGCACTGAATTGCTTCTGTACAGTAGGGGTTAACACAGGTATGAGCGCCTGCTTAAAGATTTCAGGCTTGGTCTGCAGATCACTCTGTGCTCTCTTAGCACGGTCAGGCTGCAGGTAATAATAGCACAGAGCAGATCTTGCTGGTGTCTCGAGGTGGCAGCACTGGACAAGCTGGGGAAGGAGCACACAGTGGATAAATTTGACTGTGCTGCTCCCAGAGGTGGCGGGAAATTCATGTCTGCTTTTCTCTGGAGTGCTACTCCCACCCCCTGTCGCTGCCAGCAGGCAGGGAGGAGACAAACCATATGTCGATAACTGCACAGAAAAGAGCAGAGCAAACCTTTTGTGTGGTTTTTTTTCCCCACGGGGTGGTTGCTCCTTCGCTGCCTCAGAACTGGGCGGCGCGGCTGCTGCTGGAGAGGTCCCGGGCAGTGAAGTGCCCCGACATTGCCACGCAGCTGGCGGGCACCAAGAAGGTGCAGCAGGAGCTGAGCCGGCCGGGGACGCTGGAGAAGCTGCTGCCCGGCCACCCCGAGGCCGTCGCTCGGATAAGAGCCACCTTTGCAGGACTCTACTCCCTGGACGAGGTGAGTGGGAGCGGGGCTGGAGCAGGAATGGACGTGCACGCCTGTGCTCTTTGGTTGAGAAGAGGAGAGGAGAGGGCTTTGTTGTGCTCCTTGGGGAATTTGTTGATGCCTGTGCTCAGAGGGATCTGCTGAGGAGCCCCTGCCGCTCCCTGATGCTTTGATGTTTGCAGAATCAGGTTGGAAAAGCCCTCCAAGATCATTGAGTTCAACCTTTGACCAAACACCAAGTTATCAACTAGACCATGGCACTGAGTGCCACATCCCTCCAGGGGTGGTGACTCCATCCAGCTCATTCCAGTGTGAAACCACCCTTTCCATGAAGAAATTGTTCCTGATGTCCACGTGTTTCTATCCTTTCCTGCCAGGGTGAAGAGGGTGACAGAATAGCTGCCACAGCCATCGCTGACCCCGACCGCTTCGTGCTGAAGCCTCAGCGTGAAGGTGGAGGTATGAGCTGGGCTGTGGAGGTGTGAGCTGGGCTGGGCCCCTGGGGGTTTCCATTGTGATTTGTGCTGTATTTGGGATAGGCAACAGTTCTGTGCCAGCTCCTGTCTTGTGTTGGGGGATAAAGGGAGGCTTGTGGGTACTCACAGCCATGGGGACTAGTCCTGCCACTAAGGCAGTGCTGCTCCTGGAGGAGCTTGCAAGGCCCTGGTGCTGAGTATGGAGAGCCCAGGCAGCACCTGGGGAGACAAAGGCTGGGTTATTTGGGCTGCCAGGGACACATAGTTGGGGCCAGGGGCTTCTGCTGTCCTGGAAGGGCTTGATGTGCTGGTTTTGTTTGCCAGGGAACAACCTCTATGGTGAAGAGCTCAGGGAAGTTCTGGAGAAGATCAAAGACAGCCCTGAGAGAACCTCCTACATCTTGATGGATAAGATCAAACCCCAGCCAGCACTGAATTACTTGCTCAGGGCTCACAGTCCCCTCCAAGTGTCCGAGTGCATCTCCGAGCTCGGGATCTTTGGTGTCTATGTCAGGTGAGGAATGTGCTCGTGTTCTGGGGCAGTTCCCTACTCCTGACGTAGAGCAGGAGCATTTTGCCCTCTGTGCTGCCCAAGCACAGCCACAGGTCGGATGTCTGGGGACGTGCAGGTGCAGGGGACAGATGTGACCATTCAGTCTGTGCCCCTGGCAGCAGCTCTGAGCACGTGTGCTCAGGCTGAGCTGCTGCTCCGAACCTGCTGCCAGGTTCAGAGCAGCAGGTTCAGAGCTGTTGGAAAACCACAGGGCTCGTGCTGGCACTTACTGGTGTAATGGGATCTTGGGATCGACGTGTCTCATCCCTGATTTCTGGGAGCACTTCTTGGGTTCTGCATGCAGCCACAGGTGTGGCTTTTCTGAAGCCCTGGTGATCTCTGAAACACCTGAAGGCCTAATGCCTGTGCAGCCCTAATGGCAGCTGCTTTTGTTTAAAACCCTCATCGGCCACGTTTCTATAGGGTATAAATGAAAGTCCTTTTCACACAGTTTTGGGAACAAAGGTGCTCTGGCAGCGTTCAGCCCCTGGCGCTGCCCATTTGCAGAAGGGCCAGTGCAGCCACCACTGCAGGGCCCCCACGTTAGCCCTGGGGCTCTGCCCTGCCCCGTGTGCTGACACGGAAGGTGCGTCCTGCTGCCCCGGAGAAATGCCACGAGCTCTGTGCTCTTCAGGGGCTCAGTTTCCCTCTCCTTTGCAGGCAGGGCCAGGAGCTGGTGCTGAACCAGGCCGCCGGTCACCTCCTGCGCACCAAGGCCATCGAGCACGCGGATGGCGGCGTGGCAGCCGGGGTGGCCGTGCTGGACACGCCGTACCTGGTGTGAGGAGCCACAGCCCCACCTTCCTCTCTCTGCTGCCTCAAGAGCTGATCTGCCCCAAGGATTTCTCCTTAGGGTGCACTTGCCAAGGTCCGACGTGCTGGAGGCTGTGAGGAGGGACTGTGTGACACAACTGCTCGAAGGTCCTGGGTGCCAGCCCCAGCTTCTTCTGGTGATTCCCCCTCCAGGAAGAAGGATTTCCTTGCTCTGCCTGCTCAGGGGGCCCTGCCCTGTCACAGCTGTGACTCCCAGGACTGCAGGGTTCTGGATGTTCCCTTGGGGCCTGGCCTGGGGGCAGGGGCACGTAGAGCAAAGGGTCAACGTGCCACAACAGGCCTTTGTGCTGCTCCCACTTCTGAGCACCTTGATGCTGCATGAGACATCTCTTTCTGGAGACATACACAGCCTAAGGAATGAGAGGAGAAAGGTGGATGGGCAAGTATCAGCCTTTATCTTCATCCAGTGCCTCAGTGCTCTCCAGCTTAAAGAGGAGAGCCCAGCTCCACTCACCATGGTCCCTCCAGCCCTCCTTCCCGTGCTGCTGCTGTTCTGATTTCTATTTTCCCCTGTGCCTGAGGATCCTCAGGGTTCCTGCACCAGGCACAGCTGCCCTGGGTGATTTGCCTAAGGGCCTCTTGCTTGCTTTTGCTCTGCCCAACTCCTGTTTTATTTGACTGGGTGCTCATCCCAAACAGTGCCTCTGTGCCACACAGGGCAGGCAGCAATGCAGGGCCCAGGGCAGGCTCCCGCTGCCTCCTGCAGCCCTGTCCAACAGATCTCCACAGGCTGCTGGAAGAACCCCTCAGAGATGGAGCTCCCAAGGCAGCAGTGAATTAGAGCCTTGTGTGTGTTGGTAAATCCCCAATCAGCCTGGGTTTGTGCCAGTGCATCCCACTGCAAATCAAACACTGAGCATCTTCCTGTCAGGGAGTCTCAGCCTTGGGAATGGTCCTGCTGAGACTGGGAGCTCTGTGGTGAGGAAGCAAAGGAATTGCAGGGGAAGCTGGGCAGCACAGCCCCAGCTCCAAGCACCTTACTCTGGGACCAGCACTAGGGGAGGGGAGATGTGGCTCCCTCCAGATTTTATGGATCAGTGGGAACAGCACAGTAGTGGAGTGTGGGCTCTCCTGCTCAAGGTCTTCTGCCTCTTCCTCCAGCCCCCCCTTTCCTCCTCAGCCCTAAAAGCTGCACCTTTCTGGCAGTGAAGAGCCCAGGCAGCCTCAGCCCAGCCCTGTCAGTTACACAGAACCAGCACAGAGGCAGAATTCCTGCAGAATGGATGTGCTGAGTGACAGCCCTGCTGGCTCTTGCTGCTGTGGCATCAATCACCAATCGGTCACCTGGGAAACTGCTCCATTCTTCACCTGTGACTGAAACTGGGATTCCTGGGGGTTCTGTTGGGGGATTGATTACCCCAAGCCAGAGATTAAAAGGAATGTGCAATCTGACTGCTGTTTGTGCTGTTTGAGCCCAGAGGCACACCTGGCCAGGTGGAAGGGGACGAGGCCCAGAGTGGAGGTGAGGCAGCCCTGAGCTGTGCAGACAGCCCTGAGCCTCCTCACCCACCTCCCCGGCACTGGTGCTGCATGAGGGGGTTGGTGACACGTGGGTGTCACACTGTCTTGTGCTTTCCACGAGCTTTGGAGCAGCACTGGCTGGAGACCAGGGAGAAACTGAGGCACCGGCTGCAGCCCTGGAGCCAGCACAGAGAGCCACAGAAAATCCCAGTCCATGAACAAACATGCTGGCAGGAACCTGCCCCTCCCCATCCCAAAAGCCAATCCTGGTTTCTGGCACAGCCACTCCAGCTGCACTGAACACCCTGGATTCAACAGTACACAAGCACCTACCACCCACACACATTCCAAGCTTCTTTCCATTTTGTTTTCTTGAATTTTATTCCATTTTTCATTAAATTCTCACTGTTTTCCAGCCAAAATTACATAGCTGACAAAGAGTAACGGGAGGGACGATGATGTAGGAATCCTTGTCACCAAGGTGGCACAATCCAGTGGTACAGAGCTTGGGGGCACGTGGGACACAGGCAGGCACCGAGGTTACAGGTGACACAGGTGCTGTGCCAGTGAGAGCAGCAGGTAACAGGTGAGATTTGGGACTTGGCCAACAGCCCAGCAGAGCACCCCAACACCTGCTCTCAGCACCCTGACCCAGAGGCAGCTGCTCCTCCTTTCCAGCCTCAAGGCAGCTCAGGTTGCAGGTAGTCCCTGTCCACTGGCACTCCCCAAAACAGCTGTTGCAGCAAGTTTTAAAGCCCAGTTCTCCTTTGGTTTAAGTGCAAAATCAAACAGTTCTCATGCAGGTTTCACAGAGACATTGCAAAGGAGGTATCAGCCCCAGCTCAGCCCTGGCTGGAGTTAAATGTCCTTCACTGGAGGAAGGATGGCTTTGGCAGAACCCTGGTGGTTGTCAGGCTCTTGGGGAAAGAGGTTTGGGGGCCTTTAGCTCTCATCGTTCTTAAGCCAGGTCAGATTTAAGCAAACACTGACTTTAAACATCTCTCACCACTTTTCCCTGATGAGGAAGCGTGTAGGACTCCCACAGCCCTGCCTGCCTTGGTCTCTCTGCTTGGTCTCTCTGCTGCAGCAGTGGCCATGGTGCCGTGGGAAAGGTGCTTTTTCCTGGCTCCATCTCCCCTCCATCCTTCGGTGTAACAGCTCCCACTCCTCCTCCGGGACACAAAAGGAGCATCCAGCTTCTCCAGCTCTGGTTCAGCTGTGAGCTGGTGGCAGCAGGGCTGGAGGAACCAGGGCTCCATGGAACATGTCACACCAAGGCTTTTCCCTTCCTGGCTCCCTGTGCTGTCCATGGCCAGTGAAGGACTCTGGACTGGGGACAAGCAGCAGCTGGCACAACGCAGTGAGGAAGCAGCAGATCTTGGTATCAGATTGCCCCCAAAAACCTGTCTAAAGCCCAGAGCTCCCTGGAGCCTTGCCCCACTCCCCTGGAGGCCCCAGGAAGCTGTGCTAGCAGCAGGACAGTGGATGCAGGATGAACACAGCTGTGCAGTGATGATGTGGCTGCTGCAGTGCTCCTGCGGCTTGCAGCAGTCCGAGGACAAAAGGAAGCTCAGCTGCTCTGTGGGCAGTGGCAGATGCACCTCCCAGGCCTGCCTGCATTGAGTAACTCCAGCATCACTTCCCCTCACACCCCCAAAGCTCCTTTCCACTGTGCACAAGGTGCCAGGGCCCCTCCAGAATATAAAGTAAATTAACAGCCTCTCCCCCACCCCCCCAAATTAAATTAAAATCAAGAATGAGGTGCTGGAAAGGGAGGAGGACGAGTCCCTCTGTGCACCAGGCTGACCCTCAGATGTGTGACATCCATCTGGAACACGACAGACACCTCATCCAGGGCATGGACACTGCCTCTCCAGAGCCAGACTCTCCTCGTTCCTACGATTGGTACATTCAATTCAACAGCTGAAGGTTTCCTTCCCGGGCAGGCAGCGGCTGTTGGAGGGACCTGCTCATCAGGTGCCACTGCCACTGTTCTGCTCAGCAGGGACAGGTCCTGCTGCTACTGCTTAGTGTCACATCTGCTGTTGAAAAGGTGTTTGATGATGCCCGGGTCTGCCAGGGTGGAGATGTCCCCCAGATCTTGGTCATTTTTGGCAATCTTCCTTAATATCCGTCTGGTGATCTTTCCTGTAATGACAGCCAAGAAAGGGAAGCAGGAGTCAGAATCCCAGAATGGTCTGGGTTGGAAGGGACCTTAAAGATCATCTCTTTCCAACCTCCTGCCATGGGCAGGGACAGTTTCCACTGTCCCAGGTTGCTTCAAGTCCCAGCGTCCAACCTGGCCTTGGACACTTCCAGGGAACCAGGGGAAGCCACAGCTTCTGTGGGTACCCTGTGCCAGGGCCTCTCCACCCTCACAGGGAACAATTCCTTTGTTATGTCTATTTAATCTACACCTGCCCTCCACCACTTTAAAACCATCACCTGTTGTCCTTCATTATCTGTCTATATAAAAAGTCCGTCTCCCCAGGAATCAGGATCTCCTCAGCATCCTTAGCAGAAGTGGGAAGTACCAGACCTGTGCATCCTGCTCACCCTGAGCTTGCACCTCCCCTAATCTGAGCAGCCCTGGACAAGCAGAGCAGGGCTGATCAACTTCCACTGGCAGGAACTGTCCAGTCCTCCCCAGCACCACCCCTGGAACTCACCTGAGCGGGTTTTGGGCAGGCTGGGGGCGTACTGGATGTAATCAGGTGTTGCTATGGGCCCGATTTTTTCTCTGACTGCAAAAAAAGAGAGATTTTCATTGTAGGGACGAGAAGCCACACATCCTTTCCAGTCCAGAGATAGAAGGTTAAGACACAGAGCCTAGCTCCTGGGACACCTGGCTGGGCAGTGCCTGGGGCTGCTGCACCTGAGCCTCCACACGGTGGGAGGGGACAGCAAGACCTGCAATGCCAACAGGGCCATAAGCACATCTGAGTAAGAGCACTCAGTTTTTCATTCCCTCCATCTTCCAGAGACCTCCCTAAAAGCTACAACCAACACCACTGACCATTTTGATAGAGCAAGGATTGATTCACTCTTGGGTTCCTCCAATGAAGCTGCCATGGGTCTGTTTCATGTATTCAATGCTGCAGTTTGCAGTGAAACAGCTCCTGAGAGCGGAGCACAAACATGCAGAGCGCCACCCTAAAGAAACCCCATGATCCTCCCAGGATGTCCGGGAGAGCCCTGCTGCAAACAAAAGCCTGCTGAGCACCCCAGTCCCTCACAGGGCTGCCAGATCCCACGAGGCAGACATGGCATCTCATGAGCAGCCAAAAGCTGGGAGAACTAATTTTAGTCTTTGTCAGCCATGCTCTAATCAAGAGGTACCTTGTGGCGGTTGCCCACGCTGCATTCCCCAGACCACAGGCAGGCACCCAAGCCCTTAACCCCTCCATCACCTGTCCTCCCCCTGCCTTCTCCCCAGTATTTGGCTGTTGCTACCTTGTTTCTTGAGCTCATCTGTGAGGTTCTTGGTGAACTCGTGGCCCTCTCTCAGGGTCACGAAGCAGTAGAGGCACTCGCCCTTCAGGGGGTGGGGGTGGCTGACCACGGCGGCCTCGGCCACCGCCGCGTGCTCCACCAGGGCCGACTCCACCTCCGCCGTGCTCAGCAAGTGGCCTGGAAACAAGGGGGAGGCAGAGCTCTACAGACCTGCAGGAAGAGGCCTGAAGCTGTATAAAGCCCTAAACTGTAGATTTGGGAGCATCAGTTTGATGTGCTTGGGAAAGGACAACAGTTGGAGAGTGAAACTCACTTCCGCAGTGCTCTGGAAGCTGCCAGATGTCACTCACCTGCAGAAGCCACCTCTCCTGGCTGTTCCCCCTCCCACCTTTAGGTTTCTTTCAGGAACAGATCATGAACAGTTGACAGTGATGCCCTTCCAAAGCACAGGCTGAGGAGGAGCTGGATTTGGCAGAAGGAGACCTGCCCACATGGTCAGCTGGAAGGTGCAGAGGAAGAAGCTGGATCTGCAGGGTCCAGGCTCCAGTCCAGTGCTGTGGGGAGGGGCAATGACACTCCACGTGTTGGGGCAGGGGCACAACTCAGTCCTGCACACCTCTGCTCCTGTACCTGAGCTCTGACATTCCACCCTGGCACTGCTGTCACAGAAAGCCACAGGAAGGCGGTCAACTCCCAGAATGATCAGTTGGTGGAGAGCCAGGCATTGCTGGTCACGTGAAAGGATCTAATTTGATCCAAGGATGAGTAAAGCAGCACCTCAGAGCCAGCAGGACATATCTGGAGGATACAGGCTCCAGGAAAGGAGGGAGGGAACTATTAGAGTATACAGAAAATGATGGGCTGAGAAGCAGCTGAATCTCAAAGACCCAGTCGAGAGAGGTGGGAGAATCTTCAGAGCTCTGAGCAGCCTGATCCAGCTTTAAGGTGAACACTCCATGGAGCAGCAGGTTGAATTAGCAACCCCATGGTCCTGCCCAAACTCTGATTCCCTGTGGCCCTAAATCCTTCAGAAGAGGTGCCCCGTCTGGTTACAGAAGGTTCCTTCCCTCCAAGGCTTTGTCCCCAGGGAAAATAGTGCAGGAAGTCACCAAGTCACAGGCCTGTGTACCCCTGAAATAACCCTAACCCAGCAACTGGATCCACTTTGTGAGGATTTGATTCTAACAGATGCAGAACCATCCCCACAAAGCAGGTGGCTTTTGAAATGGATGCAGAAGTGTCACAAAGCAAGGTGTCAGAAAGCACATTGGTCCCCACTGAAGACAAAACTCCTTCTTACCAGAAACATTCAACATGTCATCAATTCGCCCTGTGATCCAGTAATAACCATCTTTATCTCTTCTACAACCTAAAAATAGCCAGAAATGAGTGTGAGGCAGCAGTGCCAGCCCTCGGAGCAACTGATAAGGGATTCTGAGGGCAGGACAGGGCAAGATCTCCACTGCTGTCCCCAGGCCCCTGTGAGCACAGCAGCCTGGACCCCCTTACCATCGCCTGTCACGTAGTAGCCAGGGAACTTCTTGAAGTAAATGGTTTCAAACTGCTGGTGCTTTCCATAGAGCGTGCGCATGATCCCTGGCCAGGGCTGCTTAAACACCTGGGGGTGAGAAACACAGAGCTGGGGCAGTGAGAGCCAAACCAATAACCCAGGTTTGCACCACGGTGAGAGATGTCAGAGACAGCCATGAGTAGCACTCAGACACCTGCTGCCAGCGCTGATCCACCGGGAAAGTCTCACCAGCTTTGGTCAGGGGGAAGGAGCTTGGCTGAGCAGCTGTTCCCACCCTCCTGCCCTGCCCACCTGTGCAAGTGCATTTAGTGATCAGCTGTAAGAGCTCCCACAAAGTTATGGCCTTGGCAGGAGTTCCCACCACCCAAGGGGGTTCCTTGTGTGGACCAGAGCTAGTGGAGGTAGAATCACAAATTTTTTGAGGCTGGAAAAGTCCAACCGTCATCCACATTCACCACTAAACCATGTCCTAAAGTGCCACCTCCAAACATTTTTTGAACACTTCCAGGGGTGGTGATTCTACTCTTTCCCTGGGCCAAAAAATGTGGGTATTCTACCAGGAATGTCCCAGAGCTCACAGGGAATGGACAAAGGGAAGGTGGGGAAGATCAGCCCTTCCTTACCAGGTAACCTTCTGCTTCTCCTTCCAGCTCTTCCCCCGACTCACTCAGGATGGCAGGGACCACACCAAAAAAGGGGAACGTCTGCCAGGAGGACCAGGGAGAAAGGAGAGATGGAGGTGAATCCCTGCATTAGACCCCCATTAACCAGAGGGAGTGGGAGGCAGGGCAAGAGCAGCTTTGGAGAGCTGTGGTACACAGGGCTTGGGTTTTCGGGTGGTGGTCACCTCTCCATGTGCACCACTGTCCCCCCCACCCCCTGGCAGGCTGCAACCACCCGGCCATGGCACAGACAGGGCCCTGCTGAGGCTCCTGGGGAGAACACAAGTACTCACGGCAGATCCTGGCTTCATGGGGGTGGCAGCAGGAAGGGGTGTCAGCATGTGGCCTCCCTGCAAAAAGAGGCAAAAAACATTGAGTTTGGGCAGTGCCAGCCGATCCCACAGCTGTGCCATCAGCTCTGGGAACAGCACATCCCAATCAGGGCTACTCAGGGTAGGTGTGGAGATGGGCCCTGGGAAGGATATGGCAGTGGATGGGCAATCTGGAGCTACTGGAGGAGAGAAAGAGGGGCAGGAGAGCAGTGTCCAGAGCAGAGTTGGGAAGAGACCCTTAGGAGAGGAAGGTTTCCCCTTGGAGCCTGTTTGAGTTCCAGGACAGGAAGAGAAGGGGCACATCAGAGTTTCCTGGGCAGGCCAAACAAGCAGTCCCCACAGACCCCAATCCCCACTACGGGAGACCTGCAAAGAGGCCCCGCAGGGAGCTCAAGGGACAAAGAGGTGCCAGGGACACCCAGCAAGGACTCACCGTCTCCGTCTGCCAGAACGTGTCCACAATGGGACACCTCTCCTCTCCCACCACACGGTAGTACCACAGCCAGGCCTCGGGGTTGATGGGCTCACCCACGGTCCCCAGCACCTTCAGGGACTTCCTGCTGTGCCTGCAGAGAGGAGGGGGCTGGCAGGGGCTCAGCAGGCTATGGAGCTGTGAGCCTGCTGCACAGCAGAGCCTGCAGGAACCCCTGGGCTACCCAAAATGGACTGTCCAGGTACAGGTCAGAGCTTCCTCAGCACTCTCCCACAGGGGAAGAGAGCAGACCTGGGTCATTCTGGCATCTCTCACTCAACCCTGCTGTGCAAAGCCCATGTCCTCATGCCACTGGGACTGGCACTCACTTTTTGACAGGCTCCTCGCCGTACTTCATCAGCAGCCGGATGGCCGTGGGTGCTGTGTAGAACTTGGTCACCTTGTACTTGTCAATGATGTTCCACATTCTGCCAACATCTGGGTAGGTGGGGACGCCTTCAAACTGAGCAGGAGACAGAGCAGTGACACAGCTGCTCCTCACTGCTCCCCACCTGCAGCACCTGCCCAAGCAGGAGGAGTCAACAGCAGCTGGACCCTGGCATGTCCTTACAGAGCTACCCCACAGTGAAACCAGCCCAGGTCAAGGACCCCCCTCACTGGGCAGATGTCATCCCCCCTCATCCTAGCAGATGTCCCCTGACACCCCCTTGCAGCATGGGCACTTGGGTGGCCACCACAGTGACAGTCCCACCGGCCCAAATGACCCTGCCCACGTGGCAAAGGGCAAGAGGTCTAAACACTGTGACAGAATCACAACCCAAAGTACCAAGAACTCCCTAAAGGCCTCCCCCAACACAACAGTGATTTTCCTGCTTGCATTTCCCTGGGGATTCTTGGGCACAGGTCTCTGGCTCCCTGATCTGAAACACTGCCAAGAGAGATACAGGCACAGGAGTTAAACAACAAGCTGTCAAATCAGCATCAGCAGGGAAAACATCATTCCCTGATCGAGTTTTTCCATTAAGTCAGAGCAGCCCTGGCTCCACTGGTACACAAGGTTTGTACTTTTATGGGAAAGAAACACGGGAGCATTTGAAAAAATTAACCAGCCAAAAGCTACACACGAACTACTCCCCCGAGCAGTCACCATGCCCTCCCTTGAGAGCAGCACCCTTCCTCACGGAGCCGTGCACACCATCACGGAGCAATGCAGGGATGCAGCTCAGCACCACCATCTCTTTTTTCCTGGAGTGAAAGCACCCACTGGCACACAGCACTCACCAACACGCTGGTGGCCCCGTTTGCCAGGGGGCCGTAGGTGAGGTAGGAATGGCCCGTTATCCATCCGATGTCGGCCGTGCACCAGTACACATCCTCAGGTTGGTAATCAAACACGTATTTAAAGGAGGTGGCAGCAAAAATCATGTACCCACCCACGGTGTGCAGCACACCCTGCGAGGAGAAGGCACAGGAATGTCAGGGTGAGCTCCCACCACCACCCTCACCCTGCCAGGCCCAGCTGAGCATCGCTGAGCTCCAAAAGCAGGAATGACCAGCACAGCCCCTTTCTAAGACCTCTGTGGCTCCTCTCCCTGCTGGGGCCTCCCAAGTCCCCCCTCACCAGTTCCCCTCCAGTGGCTCAGCCTGTGCAGGGAGCTGTGAGCACACCTTGGGTTTTCCAGTGGAGCCGCTCGTGTAGAGGATGAAGAGCTCGTCCTCAGCGTCGCACCACTCGGGCTCACACTCTGTGCTGGCACCACGCATCAGCTCATGCCACCACGTGTCCATGGCTGGGTTCCAGGGGGTCTGGGGAAAGCACAAGACTGGAAACAGGCTTGTCCAAAAACAAGAGAGGGGGGATGAGGAGCACAGCCCAGACCTCGCCCCCCTCACGGGCCATCGAGGGGGACGTTTACAGCACAGCCTGCTGCAAACCATGCACCGGAGCTGCAGCTCCCACTCCAGAAGCTCCTTTTCACAGCCCACAGCCACAAGGAAAACCTTTAAACACGGTCTGGCTGCAAGACCTGAAGCAGAGTGTCCAGACCACAGGAAACGGCGATGAATCCCCATGGGCAGCAGCAGCAGCAGCCAGGAGAGGCTGGCAGCAGCTGCTCTGGGTGTTCCCACAACCAGGCTCCACCTGCACTGTGGGGCTGCCCCGAGCTGCAGTCCCACAGTGAAGCAGCAAGCACAGTCACATGTCCCACAGCCACCTGTCCCACACACCTTATGGGGACCCTGATGGCAGCACGGCCCAAGACAAACAGCAGCACTGTGGGCTCACACTGCTTGGCCCTGCAGGCCCCCCAAAAAATCAGTTCTCTGAGTTTTTAGGAAATAACTACCCTGGTAAGAAGCAACTGCACCAGTGCAGAGCCATCCAGCACTGGTTGACTGAAGATGCCAGAACTGTGACTGAGCCACCAAGCCTGTGGCTGATGGGTAGAGGTCACCCTGAGAGTTGTTCTGGCTGCTTGCCTCTGCAGGGTGGTGGCACATCTCAGGACAAGACTTAACCTCCCCTGACCTTCTCACCTTTCCCCAGAGAAGCCTGGGAAAAGCTGGGCAGGGAACACAGCCCAGCCTCAGCTCAGACCTCCTCTTCTCACATCTCTTCGAGGGCAGGCACCTGACCCAGAGCCCTGCACATTTCCACCTCACAAAGCCAGACTCGCTCTCAAATCAGGGGCAATGAAGTCGAACTCTGCCTCTTTCCTGTTTTTACACTCATTACCCAATCTCAGTTCTTTTTTACTTTTTCCCTCTCTTTCTTTTAATACCAAGATTTGTTCTCTCCTTTTGCTAGCTGTCGGACTTCGTTGACATGCTAACACCATAAAGAGTCTAGCATAGTCCAGTTCATCAAAGTATTTCTCTTTACGTATACGAGAGATCAAACTTGATATTAATCTCTTATCAAAAGTACCAAATTCTCGTCACAGCTCCCTCAGCTGGGGTGCACAGAGAGCAGCCACATGGTGACTCTGCAGCCCTGAAGATGTTCACGAGATATCTGGAAGCACTGGGACCCCACAGCCCAGCACACAGCTCCCACATATGTGGTGCAGGTGACACCAGCTGCTTGACAGTTTGGCACAACTGAGCCCCCTTGGAAAGCTAGCATGGACACCCAGGGCTCCTGGTTTTACCTGGCAAAGCAGTTTCCACAATTCTGTCCCACCAGCAAGCTCCCAGCAAGGCACGAGGTAAACAAGCCCAAGGCTATCCAGCAGTTTTCTCTCGCATCCCTCCTTGAAGGATCCTTGATTTGCATCCCTCCTTGAAGGATCCCTGATTTAGCACCCAGCTCCAGTGCCCCAGGGAGGAGGTCAGCCCCACGGCACTGTGTGTCTCTGCCCGCCTGCTCCGGGGCTCCACAGGCCACAGCTCCTTGGACGGGGCAGGCAGAGTCCACATGCTGGGTCTGAAGATCAGGTTTGCTGCCTGCGGCCAGGAAGCTGCAGGTGACCCCTGCCAGCCTCCCCACGAAGGGAAGTGCGTTGTGAGAGCTGCTTTGGAAAGGCAGAGAGCCAAAGCCTGCCCTGGATGCTGACGCTGCATCCCAGTGGCTCTGCCCCCCGCCGGCAGCACACTGCCCAGGGGTCACGGATGCGGGTCTGTTTCTGCAAGCACTGCCCGCACTGCATTCACCCCGCGCCGCCCGCAGCTCTGCCAAGCTGGGTGGGGGCTCTGCCACTGACATGCAGCTACTGGCACCACGGTTAGGAGGGCACGTGTGGCTGGGCAGCCAGAGCAGTTAAGGGAGGTGAGGAGCTGCATGGGAAGCAGAGGGGAGGTGCCAAAAAGAGGAAGGCAGTGCTGTGTGTAAATACCTTGGGATGGAGTCTTTGTGAGCTTTCAGTCTTTTTGTCCTGTTAAAAATCCACAAAGAGGGTGTGAAATCTGGGAAGTGGAGGATCCACACCGGACTTTGCAGGGAGAGGGCTGGAAGCCCACAGGCCTGGATGCTGGGAAATCAGCCTGGCAGGCTGGAAAATGCTCAGATCCAGGGCCAGACCAGGGGATGCCCTCTGAGCAGAAGCTGCCCATTTCCATCACCTGCCCTGGATACCAGCTGCCCCCAAGGCCACTCCCTGCACACGGCTGGCTGGGAACAGAGGCACAGAGCCAGCACACAGCCCACAGACGATCCAATAGCCTCACACAAGCCAATGGCACAGTAAAAATGCAATCCACGAGGAAAAGAATCCTCAATAAAGTGTAGAAATGAGTAAAGAGAGCCAAAGGGTAAGAGACACCCTCCAGCCTCCCCCCAGGACATTCTGCACAAAAACCTCACCTCACCTACTGGAAGCAGCATAGGGACAGGCTGCCTTGCAACCACCCTGCCAGGGAAACCTCACACAGGAAGGCTGCTCTGCTCCAGTTTTCCTATTTCTTTGCATCTACCCTGCCCTCACAAGTGAAGGGGCAGAGCAGGCCAAGGAACATGGCCAGGCTGTGAAACAAAGAGCAACACACCAACATAACTAACACAGTTGAACAAAGGAAAATAACTCAAAGGTAGAGAATCTGCTGGACTTCTTGTTCCAGGGATGTGCACAGACCACTCCCCTGAAAGCAGAGTCTAAAGCTGAAATACTCCCCAAATGCAACCCATTTCTGAGCCAGCAGCAGCCTGGGGATAAGTCAGTGCAAATAATCACCCAGCACAGAGGGACAGAAGACAATGTGGCAAGATTTGGAACTGTGGGGTAGCTGAAAGTAACCTGCCTTTGGAGCAGGTAAGGACTGGGCACAGCAGGGCTGCTCAACAGGCAGCCACAGCTCTACAACACCTTCTCCTCCTTCCACCCCCATCTCACCACATGCCTCTGGCCCACATCCTTTGATCTGCTCTCAGTTGCAAAGGACAGCCCCAGCCTGAGAGCTGACAGAGTCCCTGTGCCAGCTGCACAGCCCCTGCACTGCTCTCAGCAGAGGATTGCTGCCCTGTCACGAGGCTGCACTGAGCTCACGCCATGAGCAAAACCTCCTGGGTTTCCTCTCCTGCTGCCACTGTCACAGCTACAGTGCAGCACAGCATTGGTCTTTGCACAAAAGGGGAGAGAGACAAAGGGTTAGGAAAGAAAAGCCTTGTACTAGGCAGAGGAAAATGAGCATCTTGTCCCTAGTGGCTTTGGAAGATGTACCCAGGGGTCTTGTGGGCTGGCAGTTTGTGAGGGTGTTAAAGGAAGCAGCAGGGAGAGGATCTTGGTAAGGAAAAGGAACCATTTTCAAACCACTCACACGGCAACGTCAGCAAGGAGGGGTGAAAACAGGAACAGGAGTCAGAACAGGAGTGTTTGGGTAATCACTGCAGTGGTTTTGCACTGATCCATTTGCTGGTCTCAGGCCCTTGGTAATAAAACCTCTCATCCCACCAGGAACACACCTGCACTTCCTGGCACAGCCTTTTCAGAGGAGGAGACTTGCTGCAGGTCCCGTCCATTGCTATCTCTTCCCTGCCCAGGTGCTTCACCACGATGCACATTTTCAAAGAGGATCCCCTGTAAAAGGCAGGAGCTGTCACACTGGGTTGCTCAGGGCCTGAGCCGGCCCTTCCCGGGATTCACAGGCAGCACTGGAGGCAGGGCAAGGGCCTGGAGCTCCTTTTGTTGAGCTGGAGCATTTGCTGCCATGCAAACTCCAGGTACATCATGAACTTCCAAGCACACCAGCCACAGGAACAGCTCGGAGAGCAGGAACAGTCTGTGGACAGCTTACTGGGGATTTATCAGGTGTGATTCCTGGGGAGAAAAGGGATGGTCCCACAAGTCTCTCTCCCAGGAAGGAGAACCCAGGGAATCTCCCAGGACATTCCTTACAAATCCCAAATTTGCCTGCCTGTGACCAGGAACAAGCCCTCCTACCAGGAGATGTTAGTGGCTGCTCCAACCCCTAGGCATGACTGACTGTCTCAGAGGGAGGAAAGGCTTTCAAAGACCGATTATACATCAAGGAAAGGTGTAGGTGTTTGCCCCCTCATGAGGGCAAAAAGCCTACAAAACACTGAATGATCTTATTTCCCTTGAACGCTGTTCGGGGTATCAACACAGTCTCCACCAGTTAATTCCCAGCTTCAGATCACTTCTGTCCTCCCAGGTACCTATTTTTACAGACATAAAGACATATGCTTTCTTAAAGAGTTTGAATTTCTAACGTGCAGACTATCTGCCCTGAATTTCCATGTTTGATCTAACACACAAACCCACATTCAGTCTCACGCACGCTGCACAGATGCTGTGTCTGTGAGCTTGGCAAAGTCATTTCACCAGGATTATTTTCCTTTCTGTAAAATCTGATGACTGCTTGTGTCAGACCTGCTGCAGAGTCTGCCCACCTATGACAACTCCCATTTGTGCAGGAGAAGATTCTGGCAGCAATGCCCTTTACTACAAGGGAATCCAAACTTACTTGTCTATACATTTCCGGATGGCTTCGTCTGCAATCTGCTTCAAGTTGACCAGCTTGTCCCCTCGATAAAAGGCATCTGCAAAACAGTGAGGGAAACATCACAGGGGCTTCCCAGCCAAGGCAGCCTGGGACAGCTGGAGCAATAAGCAGTTTCAGGAGAGCAGAGCAGAGCTCATGCACTGGGAGCGAGGGGAAGCAGAAAAACAGCTGATGGGAAAACTTTCTTAATGCACCCTTTTAGCCTAGAGAAACAGATGCCAAAAGATATGGTGGAATTCCTTCTCTGGGAGAGGTCCCAGTTTGACCTGACAAATCTCTTGGGAATATTCTGTGGAAAACAATCCAATGGATCCAAAACATAGACTGCAGTTTAGTGGGTCCTTTTCATACCATGGGAATTAATAAAAACACTATTTCTTGCACTTTTGGAAAAAACAGCTGGGGAAATGCAGAGGGCTTGGATGCAACTACTGCCACACTCTTGATCCTTTGCTCTACAAGGCTGGGAGCTGCAGCAGCAATGTCCTTAAAACTGGGAAGGGTGGGAATTCTTACATTAGGCTTGCCCCATGATACATGTTGCAAACATCTGGCTGATTTTGAGGAGTAACATGGATGAAAAGTGTTTGGAAACATGCTATTAGCAGCTGCTGACATCAAGGTTTACAGAACAAACTGGAGTGTAGGTGTAGAAGAAGTGATTTCAGGCAACCTCACCCCTGGTAAGTCACAGCTGAACTAATTATAAAAGAAAAGGAGCAGCCCTGCCCTTAATGGGTCACGGCTGCAACTAATAAAGATAAGTGTGATAAAAGGGGTGGGTTGGCTGGTCAAGGGATGCCTTTTGAGGAAGAGGACCTGGAGGAGGTAGAGGAGCCTTGAGGAAGAAAGAATGGTCCAGGGAGGCCCAAAGAAGGAAACAAGGGAGAGAGCTGCTGCTGTAGAAGATCTGCTGGGAGGTCAGTCTGGGTCTGCTGGGGTTGGAGCCTGCCGCCGATCGGGGCTGCAGTCACAGCCGAGCTGGTGAAGGCCTGTGCTCAGTCTGCAAACGAACACTGGCAGCCACAGCCCAGCAGGAGAGAGCCAGCAGTCAGAGTCTGCAGGTGGACCCTCCAGCAGGAGCCTGCTGTGGTCAGGGTCAGGATGGCACAGCTGTGAAGAAGAATAAACTGGGACCCTTTACAGGTTGTTAAATGAGAGTCTGTGTCTTGGCTCACCCCTACCCCGAAGGAGAGAGCTGCTGCAACACTGAAGGGCTGCTTGGAGGTTTCACCACATGAACTACATCTGCTTTAGGAGGCTCAGCTGAGGCACTGCCCCTCCCTGTGCCCCTTCCAGGATTTTAAAATAAAGACCTCTCAGCCAGGCAACAGGAAGAGAGTGGCTCAGATGTGGGTTTTACCTGCCGTGATGAGGAGAGAGCAGCCGCAGTCAAGGATCCGCTCACAAAGGGAGTCTGCAGAGAAACCTGCAAACTGCCAGAGAGCACACAGCAGAGTCAGCAAGGACACACAGAAACCCAGCCCCAAACCCCCACAGCTGCTGTGCTGTTCACCCAAGGCAAATGATTCACCACCAGGCACTGATGGAGAGAGCTAAAGGAGCTCATTGCACAGTTAATGCAGGGAAACAGCAGCATCTTAATTGAGCCTCCATCCATCTCATGGTCAGCATTCACCTTTCCAGCTCCTCTCCCAAAACCAAGAGCTGCTCCCCTCAGAGCTCAGCACTAAGCAGCACAAAGCACTTGTTCCTACCACAACAGAGTGCAGAGCTCCAATCCTAGCACAGGCAAGCATGGCTACAACCAGCTCCAGGATCATTGGCAGGTAGATGGAAACGCGGTCTCCTTTTTTCACCCCTACGGAGGGAAAGCGTTTGTCAAAACAAACAGGTTACGTGGCAAAAGAACAGGATGTAGAAATAAATAAATAATTTTAATTCCACGTTTATGCACACAATAAAGCTTCAGCTGGATTTGGCATTGAAGCAGCCTTGGGCTTTGCCTTTCAAGCACTATGGCTCTTGAGAGACGATGACTAACAACCCATGTTCTCATCTGCTTCCCTGAAGGAAGCAGGAAAGTAATCAGAGCCCACTGTTTGTTGGAAAACCCCAGAGCACGAAATTTTGAGCACTGATTTCTTCCTTGTACAGCTGATATGACCAGCACTGATCAGTTTTCACAGTCAGAGCCAGGGACAAATCTGTGTGTTGCAGAGCAAATCGATGAGAATTACTCAACAGACTGGCAACCACACAAGAGTGCCCCCAAACCCCTGGCCAAATGCCTCCCCAGCATCCAGTGCTCCTGTTGCCCCAGCCGTGTACCTTGGCTGCGGAGGATGTTGGCAAACTGGCAGACTTTGTGCAGCAGCTCCCGGTAGGTGATTTTCGTGGAATCCCCAGGTTCATTCCCTTCCCTGGAAAAGCAAGATAATCTTTATTACAGCGCAGCTGTACAAGATAAGAGTGACACTGAAAACTGCTCTGGCCAACAAGTATATCCTCACATGCCCTTCCGAGCACAGAGTAACCAAACTCCAGAAATCCAATTCTGGACTAAAGTTCTCCAATAGTAGGAAAATTCAGTCCAAAGTGCCCAGCCCTGTGTAGATCACTACTGAAAGCAACTGAATGTGTGAAATGGAAACACTGGCACTTTCAGAGAGGCAAGAAGAGTCCAACAGAACCAAAGCTTAGAGTGGACAGGCTCAGGAGCACTCTGGGATTTATGGCATGGCTCCCTTACTCCTGCACTATCTCTGCATGAAACATGGGTCAACGTGAAGCAACACTCAGCCCCCAAATACCTGACGTCTGCTGGGCTGGGATGCCAAGGCCTGTCTTGTTTTCCAAGGTCATATATAAATACACCCGTGTATGTTTGTTCAGTGAGGTGCCTGCACTGCCTTACTCTCCCTGTGCTCCTCTCCGGGCTCCTGCAGCCCAGACCTGATGGGAAGGAGTGCCAAGGGCTGCACCCGGAGAAGGGACAGGAATGTCACATCCCCAGTGAAATGGCTCACTACTGAAGTAAGAAACAGCTAATTTTAATGTGACTCAACACTTCAGCCATGCAAATGAGGTGACACTCCCAAAGTATCAGGAGATTCATAAAGAATTTGACACGACTTCACAGTGGAGAAACAGCAGTCTCCTACACTCTGGAAGGACAGAGACACTTTTCCAGGTCTCTCCAAGGCAGCCAGCACAGAAACTCCAGTGATCCATAGATGAATAGGGGTATCACATCACTCTCAGCTGTCAGTGCTTCTGGAAGAGTGACCCCTTAATGTGTGCAGCCAAATGAAAAGCACCACTGGTGCTGGGAGAGGCCAGGAAGCACCTCCATGCCACGAGCTCCCTCAGGATTGCAGCCAGGCTCTGCTTAGCAATGAAACAGAAACTTCGCTTCTTCAACATGTCAAACAGAGCACTTCAAAAATAAGTATGGAATTCTAGCAAAAACCAACCACTTCTCCCAGCAACACAAACAGCAGGAAGGCTTCTGGGATGCAGAAAAGCATAAAGCAACACCCTAATTTCCCAAGTAATTCTGTAAACCATGTCATTCTGTGCTAGCACAACAGTGACCACATGCTCCAGTAGCAGACACGGTCCTGGTGGAGAAACCGCAAGAGCTAGGAGAGCCTCACTGATACAAGCTCTGCTCCTGCCCCATGTAGAACAGGGGTTCCAAAACTGCTGGATACCCCTGGGTCATCATTTGTGGATCTGCTGCTTGCACACCTGCCTTATCCCTCGTGATACCCAGTTACACTCCTGGCTTCCACAGTGCTCTGCAGCAAGTGGGACCATGGATACCTGCACAGGACAGGGAATCCTCCCACCACTGGCTGCTGGAAGGGTGATTCCCTGCTTGATATTTTATGCAAGTTTGGCCCCTTCTAAGAGCAAAGGGGAGAAATACAAGAATACAAAGCTAAAGCAAAGCGTGGGAATGTGAACCAGTGCCCAAGGCAGGCAGCTCAGCCTTGACATCCCAGCGTTTTCCTCTCCTTTTCCCACCACAGCCAGAAGCAACACTTTGAGCTAAAGATATGTGAAACTATTAGTCAAGGTCCCTTACAGCAGGACTCTCAGCTAGTAAAGGGAAACCAGGAAATCAGTTTCCTTTTTCATTCTGTTACTTGAGGTCAAAGGCGTAAGAAGTGATTCCAGTGCTGGGCTGAGGAGCTGTAACTGATCCGGCTCACTGGAACAGCATCTGCTTCTGGCTGTATCTGAGCGCCCTTCCTCACCATCCAGGTTTTCCTTTGTGCTCCTACATCAAGGCTGGTGCTGTGCAAACCTGCTTGTGTCCAGATGTGCAGGATCACTGTGTGTGCGGCTCGCCCCTTGGCCACGAGCCTTGCTATGGAATAGCTCTGAAAAGACATCCCAGCTCACTAATCCCTCACCTGAAGGTGGCTGGGATCTGCTGGGCACCACAGGCAGGCCCTGTGCAAGCCAGCCCCCAGCTCAACAAACAGGGCAGGGAGGAAGGACGTCCCTTTGTCGGTGCTCTGGCCCAGCAAAGGATCTAATTACAGCCTTTACTAAGAGAGGAACACGTTAGGAGGAAAGACTAGCACAGGCTGCCCAGGGCCCTGTGCGCCATTTGGGGGCCGAGCAGCCAGGTCACCCAAGCTGTGGGCTCTCAGGGGAGCAGCCCTGCACGTGGTGCCCACGAGGGACACAGACCTGCCCTGAGCCACCCGGCACCGCTCGGACGTTCCTGCTCCCCCTGCACGTGAGAGGCACTTCTCAAATACGCCAGGTCCTCCTCCTTGGCAGGATTTCCGAGGGACATTCAGGCCAAGGAATGTACCCAGGCTCGTCCTGAAGGCCAGAGCTAAGGCCTCTTACATAAGGCCTTGCAGGAAAAGTGCAGAGTAGAGTCAAAGGGAAGTTAAAACTTCTGCAAGGATTTTCAGGGGGCTTTCAAAGTCCTCTCCATCCATTTGTGTGACTGCAAAACAGCTCCCCTAGCACCAGCAGGGCAAACCTCAGGCTTCAGATTTTAAGACCTTTTGTTCAATGGGAAACAAATCAGTCCTTGTTTCTACAGGACAAGATGCATCTCCAGCCAAGGCCTCGAGCAGTATCCCAAGAGCAGGCAATTGCTTTATGTCTCCCTGCCTCTGAAAATAGTCTGGAGTGCCCACAGCTGTACTCAGCAGGCTACAGCAGCACTCAGACTGCTTGGGCCTCTGCTCTGGCACAAAAGCCCAGTGAAAGATGGATTTTAGACAGGGCAATTAAAGGAATGCCCACTTGCATGCTATTGAGTACTCTCAGCATCAAAACTGAGCCGGTAAACTCGTGGCATCCAAGTTCTGCCAGCAGCATCTTCCCAACAGTGTCCATCTGACATAAGCAGGAGCTGTCAGCCCTGAGCGTCTCACATGGACTCCCTTGTCCAAATTCAGCTGACAAAGAAATAAAACTGCAAAAATACACCTCACTCTTCTGAAAACAGCACCTCAGAACTCAGCTCTGCGGTTCTAACCCAACCAAATCTAACACTCTCCAAATACATTTCTTTTTAAGATCTATTGGTGAAAACAGTTGGCAGCAGCACTGCTGCGATTGTTCACGTGCAATCTGTGCTCTTACAGCAAGGCTTCTTCTGAAAGGAAAATCCAATTCTCAGCCCCCCAAGCATCCCAGATACATCACTAGATGAAATACATGATGAAGCACAGTGAGTCTGACGTTTTTTTCATCTTCAAACCAAGTCCTACATTTAGCAACTGCAATCCAAAATTTTACAGTATCATCTGGCTTATGGCAGGAATGCATGTGAGATTTTTAGCACTTGAGAAGCCTGTGTTTTACGTATTGCATGTTGTGTGAATGCTTAGCTGAAGAAAGGCAAGTTTGGCCACATGGAATACATACAGAAGAAATCAATTCCTGTGAGGGTGGGGAGGGCCTG
>WAAG01030343.1:1040-18054 GCA_013390105.1 Tichodroma muraria
TTTTATAGATGCATCATGAAGAGACAGCAGTTTAAGCAGATGTGGAGCAGCATTACTGTAAGGCTTAGCAATATAGTTACTAGCTAATAAAATGCAATTGAATGAACCAGAAGAGGCTGAATTAGGATGTCTTTGCTGGAAATAACCCTGGAGACTGCAAATATGACAATTAGGATACCTTTAAAAGCCTTTAGGTGCCTTTTTGGAGTATATTAACTGGTAAATCTGACTTCTTATGCTTGTAATATACAACTGCTAGGGATAATTGAAAATGCACAGGACTGCAATTTTTTTTACCAAAATATTCATGTGAATGAGGGTGGAAGAAATCCTGTTTATGAACATTTTGCAATAAATATAATCTATTCTCAAGCATCTTCAAGCCTTGCATGAACTTATGCAGCCACTGGCCTAGCAGCTTTAGAATTTATGAGCAGCCCAGATGGCACACTGATTGAGAGCACAATCGAAATCTTTGTATAAAATCCATTTAATTTTGGCTGATTTAGATTAATTATAAAACTTTCCTCTATATTTTCTTAACCTAAGCAATTCAAGGTTTGAGAGTTTTGTTTTGTTTTGTTTTGTTTTGTTTTGTTTTGTTTTGTTTGTTTGTTTGTTTGTTTGTTATTTTATTTTCTCTTTCTGGTTTTCTTTNCAGACATTATTGGAGTAGAGATTTTTAAAATTTCAGATATTTCTGATGGCAGCTGAGGAAATTTTGTATTTTTCACTTTGTCACAGAAAACATATCCAAGTGTGTCTCTTCCCTGTAAGGGATTCACTGCAGGACAATAGTTTGCTGCTTATGAAAGAACTGACCATCTACGATGGATTCACATAAAAGAAGTAAACAGGTTTCTTTCAGGGCCAGCATACCTAGTTAAAAACCTTATCAACTGCAAGATAAAATGATTTGTCTCTTGGTGGTGAGGATTGGATGTAAGGCAGGTGATTGCAAATGGCTAACATTTAGCATTAGTATAAATTTTAAATGGTTGCCTAAGTCTCTAGGAATGAAATTATCTTAATGTAGAAGTCATCTTTTTAAGATGTTTAATATAGTGGGAACACTTAAGGGCTTCTTTTCCACTTATTTGATATCATTCTTCTATCCCTCATTAATAAACTAGCATGCCTAAAAACCCCTGTGCTACTATTATTAATCTCTAAAGTTTCCTGATTCAACTAACCATCTAAATTTTTTGTCCAATTTTAGCACTGTCAGTGTGTCTCAGGTGAAAATTTGATGCTTCTTCTTCTGAATGTAATAATACAGCTTTCACTGATAATGATACATGATCATGCCTGAGCTCATGTAACTGACTTATTCAAGGCCAGTGTTCTGGTATCATTAAAACATTAAAAACAATGAATAGAGTATGGTTTCTATGCCATAACTGGAACATGGTACATGGTGGGTAACATCATTCTTTTCTCAGTATGAGCAGATATTCTTAGTTTTCACTAATGTGCCAGTAAGTTGAAAGGGAAAAGAAATAAATTAGCAGAATAGTAAAGCAAAACAAAAAGCATCTCAGAATGAAAAGTTTGCATGCAAATGAAAGTATGTGATAGTGGCAGGAAGTGATTGCATCCTAAGTCCTCTGCCTTTTTTCCAGATTTTGCATTATTCTTTAAACTTTAAAATTATAGCAATGGATCAAATAATTTCTATAAAACCAAAACAAAACACACTTTTATTAGTTTGAGCAGATATACCATGTGGATTTTGTTACCATTTGCTAATTTTCAATTCATATATTAAGACCAGCTCTCATTTTTTAATTTTCAGTAATCAGTGTCGCTCTAGTTATGAAAGCACCTCTGCAGTCTAGACAGTACATACTCATTTATGTGATAAATAATGGATAAATACTGAGTGTGCCATTAGCTGTTAATGCAGTAGATTGATTCCCTGCAGCACACACTCTCTATCCTTGTTTTAGCACTTATGCCACCTGTCTCTTGCACTTACTGTATGATGCTTCAATAATGTGAATGGGGTTCCCTCATCATTCTTAATTTAGCTCATTTTATCATCTCATAAGTAGGCTGACATTGCTCTGACAGATGTGCAAATCAAAAGGTGCCTCACTACTGCCTTTATGATCGCTGTCATTATCCTGTTTTTGGCACAATGCAGATTGCATGAGGGTGACTGGATAGAATCAGTGGACCTGTTTTCTTTCCACAGATTTCCATTTTAGCATATCACTACTGCTTTGGCTATGTAGCTGAGACAAAGACAGTTTTCTTCAAGTCCCTGCTCCCATTTTCTCCAGCTATAGGAGCAGGGATCCAAGTGGAATTGGATCAAATAGACGGATACCCATAAATCACCAGGGCAGGTTGGCATTGAGCCAAGATTTTGAGGGAACTCAAATGTGGAATTGCAGAACTGCTGGCCAAGTTGTCTCACAAATCTATAGAAATAGCCACTATGCCAGACTGCCAGTGAAACTTCCACCTACAGGTAGAAATTTGTGATTGTAATTCACTGGTACATAAAGAAGATTATGTACTGATCAACAGTGTTTATGTATAGATTTGTTACAAATATGTGTCTGTAGTTCAGTGAAATAAAATTCTTCTGTTGTAGGTTCTATCAATCTAATTAATGATTTACTTATCCTTATGTAATGCCTTTGTTTTTACTTTGGCGCTCCTAAGATCCTTCTTACTTTTGATGGCCCATTGCATTTAATCTTTATAATACAATATTCAAGTCCTGCTATCGTGTTTTGCATGGTTCCCTCAGTTCCTGGTGTTCAAAGTGAAAGGTCTGTGGCTGAAAGTTGATAGTAAATTGCCATCTGACTGTTGATCGGTTAGGGAATATGTAAATTACTTAAATATGAAAAACCTATATGACCTGAAACGCTATACTGTGGGAAAGGTGTGTGAGAGAGGGCAGAGGAAAGAATGGACACAAGAAACTGAAAGGATAACATTTATCCCCAAATAATCCAGGAGTTAAAGAAATCATGAAGTATATGAGAAAGTTTGTTTTAGTTCTGCCTGGTAGCAGAACAGACTATAACCTGCAACTTCCATTTCTTATTCTGTTTTATGTCTTAGAGGATATGCTTGAGTGGGGAAGGATTCTAATTATTTTTGGTGACTATATGTTTTGCATAAAGAATGAAATACTTTATTTGGAAGATTAATGTTCAGGTTTCATCTCTGAAGCAGGACTGAGGGTTTATTGTGACCTTGGCTGCTGACAGCTTGTTTTATGCAAAGGAAAAAGTCTCATCTGTAGAAAATTTGACTGTTCTATAGCTTGGCCTTTAAGGTGCTCATGTGATGATAGTGAGGGAGCAAGTTTGATTCTACCCTCTGCCTCATGTCATGTTAGTCATGCTTATCACTTGCATTAAGCTGAGGAGCAAAGATTTGGGTTCCCATTAATAATAATTTTCTTCCTTGGTTAAGAGGAGTCCCCAGACATGGAATTGATAGTTTGCACTATCTCATCCCTTGGTAACAAAAACCTCCTTGTCCACAGAAAATTTCCCTTCTCATGAAAATATAGACTGGATAAACTGGAAAATATGCCACATCAAGGCTGTTGACAGCAGCAACAGCAAAATTTCTGTCTGTTCAGATGAACCAGGAGATCCCTGGTCTGGTTGCAGCAAAGTTCTTCTGCAAAAGATGTTTCCTCACCATCAGGTCAGGCCTGTGTCCAGCTGGCTGTGTGTGCCCCAGCCTAGATTGCTACTCCCTCAACTGTGGTCCTGCATGCCTGGCTGAAAGCCTGGCTTCCCCCAGAGCAGCTCCTCTTCTCTGAGAGTCTGGGCTTGGGGTGAGCCTCAGGGTAAGTCACAGGAGTCAAGATCCTGCCTGCAGTAAATCAGGAGAAAGCCAGTGGTCCCACTGTCCCCTCAGCTTTTTCCCTTTCATTCAGGAGGGAAGAGGTGCAGGACCATACTGTGAGCCACAGCTTACAGGGTTCCTGCTTAGCCTCACAGGAACCTCACTGAAGGAAACCAGGGAACATATTTAGCTTTGCTGCATAGATCATAAAGCATATTTAAATAATGTAATTCAGTTGCTCACTGAATATGCTTTTGCTTTAAAGGAAGACTAAAAGAGGAACAGTAAATGAAGTAGGTGTGCCTCTGTCTTTATAGATGCATAAACTGCTTTGGCTGTAGTGAAAACATAGCCAAAAAGATCACAATGCAAGCCCATTCAGTTTAATCAACAAAAACTGTTTCCTTGAATGACTGTCAGAAAAGGATTCACTTCTGTTTAATCTATTAATTTTGTGGGAGAAAGCTACATCTCTTATCCTCAAATTAAATTTATTTACCCATGCATAAGGGAAAAACAGTGAGCCTGAGAGATGCCCTGTGATTTAAAATTCAGTAGATTTTGCTTCTGATTCCTTTAGGTTATTTCCTTCTTGAATTTCAGAGACTTTTAAGCAACTGAGTCATGCTATGTTGGAAAATCACACAAAACAATCTGACTTTCAGAAGAATGATTGTTATGGATGAACCTCGGAAAAAGGAGTAAGAGGCCAGCTTAAAATACTAGGCGTACCTTATTGTCAGCTTTATAACACTGAGCTACGTTCATTCTACTTTTCTTGGCAGGTTTTTGCATTCAGGAAAGCAAAGTTGTTTCAGGCTGAAAAATAACAACTATTCATGGCCTTCAAATAACACATCCCATGTATCTTTACTGTCAACTAATCTTATTCATGTATATAAGTTATTGCCCTGTCAGTTTGTCAGAAAAGACCCAGTCATATATTTTCTTACTTCAAGGGAAAATTACAACAGCCGCAAGAAAAAACTTGTGCTGAGTACCAAGGTATGGCAGATAACAGAAAAATGGAAGCAACAGGAAAATGAAAGCAGCATAGTCCCCTTCTTCCCATGTCAGCCCATCAGTGCTGCAACTTAGTTTACCCCAGTGGACTCCTGATATCCTGTGAACTTGGGTATTTGTTCTGGTTCCTTGCCCATAATCCCACCAATGGAGTAAGGTTCTGGACTGAGACTGGGGACCAGTAAAACTTGATGCTGATCCTACCACATTAATTTCCAATGGTATTAAAAAAGTTCAAAGCATTGATAAAAATCTCCCATCAGTGGGATTCAAGCAGCTTATCCCACCTTTGTCCCTGTGAAAGCATAGCTCTACTGCATGAGGAAATCATTTTTTATATCTGTATATCTCTAAACATGTATGGGGTGCAATCGCTGACAATGACAGCAATTGCTTGACGTATGGCTTCTGATAAATAGAATCAAGTTCTTGATTCTACTTGCTGTCCTGTATACCAACCCCATCAAAATGTGTGGTAGAAATACACCAAAAGAGAAGACATTGTACCCACTCTATAAAAAAGGGTCATGGACAGCACCAGGGAGGTCGGCTCTTGCTGATTTTCTTGCCTGCCAGTGCAAAGTGAAGTAATAATCTTTTACCTTCAGCTTCCCATCTGTAAGGGTTCTATTTTCTTGCTTATACAGGAGACTGGGGAGAGTAAATGTTTTAGAAGCAGTCACATGCTACAGCAAGAGTAACTGCAATAAGGGGACAGCCTCCACTGGCAAAGCCTTTTGGGGGAGCCTAGATTTCCCTTTTAATTGACCCCTACATTTTACTATGCGTTACGTATACATAGAAATAGACATAGACACAGACACAATATTTAGCATATGTAGCATTTACAAGAAATAGCAGTTTTTTAAAATAGACAAATAACTTAAAATTAACAGACAAAAACCCACACCCATGTCCTTAGCAAGGTAAGTTACAAATTTCTGTTAAATAGTTAAAAACTCCTACCTCTCTTCTTAAAATTCTCCTTAGTAAATCTGTGGCTTTATTCTGTCACTTCTAAATAGCTAAAGTATTTTTTGAGGAGCAGTCTCAATCCTGGTCTGTCCCAACAGACTAGCACACCATGTGCTGTGCTCAGCCAGTGCTAGCAGGGCTCCAACTCTGTGGGAACAATGAAAACACATTAGTCTTGTCATCTGGAATATCTATCTAGCATCCTGGTTTTTTTCAAGTATTTTAAGCTTTGTCTTTATTGTTGTTTTCTTTAACATAAGTCCTGTAAAATCTGAAGGAAAAAATACATAGTTAGGTTTCATATTGATCAGCGATTATCTGACTGATGGAACTGTGATATGGTAGAAAATGCCTTTTAGCCCCTAAAGAGAGAAAAAAATATTGATCACAGAGCCTATGAAACCATTCTATCTATTGTAAAATGTTTAGCTGTTCTACATGTTATGAAAGTCAGTTTATCAGAGTTATAAATAACAGTACAGCCCACTAAAAGTCAGATTAATGCATAGCAATCCCAAAAGCTTTCCATCAAGGAGTACAGGCATTTGGGTAGATTGCTTTAATCAGTTATTAGTAACCTGATTGGACACTCAAGATACTTATAATGGATTTAATTTGGTAATAATAAATTATTGCTTATGCTAATGGTGCTATCTAGATTAATAGGTTTTAAATTATTAGAGGTATTTTATTGTCTCATCCTGACTAATGAACTAGTCTATATCTGCACTGTACATTGAATGATGGAGACCAATAGCTTAAACAGTATTGTACAGTGGGATCAGTATGGGACATCTGAACATTTTTTTCCTTATACATTGAAAGGTAAAATTGAAGTTTATGAAAGATTATGAAAGATTTATGTGTGCAACAGAAACTGTAAATAGCTGACAGAACACTGGGAAACTGGTTTAAGTGCCTCACCACTCCTCACTCAAACCATCTGTCAGGCACTTCTCTAGTAAAAAAACCAAAACCAAACAAAATTTTTAAAAATGTTTGTTCTGCAAATGCAAATTAATACTTTTTAATTTTTCAGGCAGAAGGATATGTATCTTACAACAAATCTGCATGGAGATATGGTGTCTATTTAACTACTGCAGAAAAAGGTTGTGAAGGCCCAGGCAGGCCATCCAGGATAAGCTTGAATTCTGTTTAGCTTTGCTAAAAGAGGATATGCAGAGTGCAGTTTGACAAGTGTCTTCAGCTTATGTCCAGCTGACTTGCGTGTGCAGAAGAAGCCAGTCTTGCCCTCTCCCCCCCTGCTCTCGTCCTCCAGCCCCCATTGCAAGTGCATTGCTGATGCTGCTGATGCAGCTCCCACTTGTACTTGTGCCAGGAGAGGAGAGGTGGTGGAACAACAGGGATAGGGACATTGGGAAGGGGAGGTTCATGTCTCTCAGTGACACCACAGACTTATGTCACTTTAAGCAGCTTGTGAAACTTCACTTCAGAGCCCCAGCTCAGCAAGATGCTCAAATATGTGCCTAACTTGAGGCTCACAGGCTATTGGTAAGAAGATACTGAAGCATATGCTTTATTTTTAAACACATTATTAAGAGCTTCCTGAATTGAGATAATTTCCTTCTCAGTATTTCTCTTCCCATCCAGCATAACTTTATTTTTTCACTTCCTGCCAGTATGTACTTCATTTCCCTCTGCACATTGCCAGCCAGCCCTCCAGTTGCTGGCTGGCATCTTTTCATTCTCTTAGGTAGAGAGTGTGTGTGGTGCCACACTTTGGGAAGGCATTAAAGATACAGGGCAATAAAGACACAAATCCTCAGGGATGGGCCCTGGTTCACTGACTACTATAGCTATAGCTTTATTGTCTTCTGTGTTGTATGAGTCCCATAGAAAATTAAAGAGAAATTAATTAAAAAGCCAAAATATCTTTAAATAAGTTTGGATTCAGATTTCCATACCAACCTGTTCTGTTATCAGTACCTAGGGTATGGAGGAAAAATCTAGTTCTGCAGCATTTCTCATTGCTGTCCTGTCTCCTGTGGCCTTGGAGAAGCAGATAAGGGATACAAAAATGCTTGTGAGAACTGCACTGTAAGTCAGCTAGTAGGTCCAAGACAGTGTAAGTAAAGATTCCCAAACTGTAGACAAGTTGAGTTCACCAGTTACCTGATTTGTTGGCCCCAAATATTTCTTTAATCAGAAGATTTTATTCATGGTTTCACTAACAGCATTTCACTGAAGTCAAACTTGAAACTCTGCTTTCTCAGTACTTACAAGTTTGTCAGGCATTACACAAATGTTCTTCTTCAGTTGTGGGATCTTGAACACTACAGAGTATATAGGCAATATCTTGTTATATTAATGTAAATGTCTAATAACTATCAGTCTCTGAAGTTCTGTTGGGATGATAATAGGTGACTGGTACTGAAGAGGACTGGCGGATCTGTTAGGTTGGTTTCAGCGATTTTTTTTTTCCCCACCCATGAGATCTGCCACTTCTCCTTGTATTTGGCTTCTTGCATATTTTTTACATTGTATCTTTTCACCAAAATCAGATTTAAATTACACTTCAGAACATCTGTTGCCTAGTCATCAACTGTCTTTAGCCATATTTTGATTTGTGCACAGAAACTGAAGATGCAATTTTGATCTTTTGAAAGAGAAGAATTTCACCTAAATTATTTAACAGACTTTTACACCTATCTGCAGCAGAGAAGTTTGCTTTTAATTTATTATATGGCTGTGAATGCCTATTGCTCACAGCACAAAGGGTTACCTGCTGCCAACTTTTCTGCAGTTTCAAAAGTTTCTGGATTGTTGAAATATAATTACAGTTTAAGTGAAGGTGCCATAGAACTTTGAATTTGCTCTTTTAATAGTTTCTACAGTCCAGAGTCCTTGAGCCAGGACCACTGCTGGCCATGCTGTAAGCCCAGGAGTGAATCTCTTTTTATACATGATGCTATCCACCAACAGACTTTTCCCAGGCTTCATGCTAGTTCCTTGCCAAAACACTGTAATTGCACTGGCAATTTCTGTTCTTAATTTTTGGGTAAATATGCTTCTTAAACAGTCTGACAACACAATTTGACTCTTTTTTTTTTTTTTCCCCCCAGGCAGTGATTACTCGCACTGAGATTACAACAGAAATTGTTAACAAACAGCATCCAATGAATGTAACCTGTTTGAATTTAATAGTGTCCTCCCACATGAAAAAACCCAAAATTCTTGAAAAATAAGAAAACCATAATAATTGGTTTAAAATAAATAAAACACTACTAATAGTCAACTAGAGATGGGGCCAAATTGTACATCTTCTCCTAGAGGTACGCAAGAAGTGTCACTGTCTGTGAGTAAGGATGGAGGACACAGGATTGTGAAGTCTAGGACACTTAAGCATTTGTTTAAGCCCAAGAGAACATCACTGAAATTTCTAGGTTTATTCCTGCACTTAACAGTAATTATGCCTTTACACACCAGCTTGACTTCAGACTTGTCTGTACTATACTGACTATGCAACTTTACCCAGCTCCCATTGATCAGAATCATTGTGCAGCCCTCAGTGGGTCTTAAGTGATATTAGCCATTCCATTAGAGAAACATTGTTTCTATTACAGTTTACAATTTAAACATTTTAAAACTATCATTAAAATATGTAGCTTTAGAACATACTTTTTTTTCATATATGTAGCAGATGGCTACTTACTGGCAACTGGTCATATATTAATTTTTCAGAAACCTGTTTCCTGAATATGATTAATGACTCACATCCCCTTCATATCTCTTTATTCCAGATGAATGGTATATGGATTCTGAAATGCAAGACATATGCTGAACACCTAATTGGGCTGCTAATGGCTCAAAAATATTATAAGTTCAAAAACTCAGGTAATACAAAGTTTGTTACCTGGGTATTTCACATTTACAAACCTGTGGTATTCAGGAAATAGAATTTACATTGATATTTTAGCTATTATAATTGGTTACATGGTGACAAATCAGTAATTTGTTGGACATCTTTTAATGTATTTTGGCTTTTAAAGCAGAAAATATGACATGCTCTGCAATATCTCTTCCATTATGAAGAAGAAAAATAATTCAAAGATGAACTGAAATTTTCACTTAATGCTTTTCCATATTATCTTTGACACTGAAAATAATTTTAAAAGCCCAAAAGTTATCAGACATTTGCAGAAAGAGAGGCCACTTGTGATTGGAAAATGCCCCCCGAGACAATCCATCATAAATTAGTAGGAAGATAAGAGCTGCCATTATTTCAGCCAGATGAGAACTTCATGTAATTCGTTGTCCTTGAAGTGTGGCCAGTTACATCCCTTAGGGAAAGAATTTCCTCTTTTTGTCTCCTATACTTTTTTTATGATATACCCACTTCTGCCAGTCAGTGAGTGGTTTAGGGACTGACCCCTAAGCATCTGCACATATATATGAGCTTTTTTTAATAGCCAGTAATGGACTATCTCACAGCTAATGAGGTGAATCTTGTTTTCAAGACATTCACAGTCTGGCACCCCACGGCATTCTTCTGCCTCATGTCTGCACTTTTGTCATGTGCTGTGTTAAGTAAGTGGGGTTTTTTTGCTTGCTTCAAATGTGCTAAACCTCCTCATTTTCTTGATGGGAGGGGGGGATGGCACCATGTTATTTTTCAGACTGTGCCTGAGCAGATGAGTATTTGGTGTATGCCACCCAGATCTATACAGGTCTAACACTTTTTTATCCCTTTTATTTCTGAATTACTCCTGAAAAGGCTGCTTTCATTGATCACTGGGCTGATAGTTTTGCTGGACTGTCTGCAATGACCTGCAGAACTTATTAAACTGGTAGTAGGTATAGACATGATTGTGAATCTAGAGTTAGATTTCTCCCTGTTTTGTGCTTGCTGACAATGCATTTTATTTCCCTTCTAAATTCTACACATGTGAAACCTTGACTGGTGCAGTTTCAGGTATTACATTATTTTAATGTACTGTATGACAAGTTGGTTAAGACTAATAAAACTGGTAGAAACACTTCAAACTTTTATTTTACACATCCTCAAACCATTAAGATATTTATTCTAAACCACGTTATTTTATTTCTTACATTCCAGCAGAAGTTTTGATCACATTCTTAGTGAGAATTATTGAGAACAATATTTCTTAGGAACAAATCAGTCCAATACAGAAGTGTGAGAAACTTTAAAGGCATATATTGTCTGTTAATTTCAGTGAATCACAATTTTAGAGGTTTTGATCATCTAGTGTAATGCATATAACAGAATTCATATTGCTGACTCAAAAGTCAACTCAAAAGCTCTGATGAGCCTCAATGCTGAAAATTTTTCAGTTATGCACTTCCATAGATATTAATAAAAGAAATTGGTCTTATTTATTTATGATCCACTATTACAACACTTGAAACAACACTGACATCTGTTTCAACTTTTTTGGTAGCCAAAATAATGCATTACTGTGCTTTAATAACTCAGTGGTGTGAGGTTCAGGTAACAAAAGGACACTCTCTAGGTGTGTCAAACAGCAAGTTATGACAACAGGTTTGTAAAGTTTGCTTTGAGCTTGTTCAACCAAATGATTAACTGAACAAAGCACACCCACCAGCAGAGACAACTATTGCCTGTCAGTGAAGCTGTTCACTCATTTGTTAAAAATGCCTAACACGTAAACTGCAAATACCATGTATGTCAGTGCTGCCAACTCATCCAAGTGTTTTACTGATTATCTACGAATCTAATATTTTCTTACATTTGTAGAGATAATTCTTGATATTTATCTCACTTCTGGCAAGAAGTGGCAATATAGGGAGAAAGAACACACCTGCTTTCAGACAGAAGATTTATCAAATTATGTCACTTACACATGAATTAGTTAGAACCAGATTGGATTACATTTGCTTATGTCCATATTCATGACCTTCCGGTTGCTGAGTTTACAAACTTTCATAAACCAAAGACTAATTTCTAATTCAAATCAATAGTGTGAAGGCCTGGAAAGTTCAGAAAAGGGAAAGAACTTAAGAAAGGCTGTGACATATAGAAAATGGCTGAGGTCCTTCAGTAGGTGGCACACTTCCCTCTCAATCAGTTATGAAGGAAAGTGTTTGCAGGATGCTTGGGGCGCTTGCCTGTGGGAAGATTCCAGAGATGCAAAACCAGGAAGGCAACCAATGTGGTTAGGAAGGTTCCCATGACATTTGCCAGAGGACTAATAGAGATAGGATAATATGGTGAAATTCTAGATAACTGCAACTTAGCTAATGCCATTTTTCTTATCCAAAGTGCCCCCTGCCATTTTGAGAGTAGTTTTCAAGTTGTCACTACTCACTGTTAAGAGTGGTCTGCTCCTCTGCTCTCTCCAGCCCATACATGAAGTTCTCTATGCAGGAAGCACTGGAGGTTTCTTTGAATTGGAAGATGATGCAAAAGAGTTGCCTATTTGAGAAGAATGCTAAATGAAAGGCTATCAGGGCTAATGGGAATATAAATAGGTAAGCTTTTAGAAAATTAAGTCGCTTAATAGTTCAGGTTATATATAACTCAGAAGTTGTTAAATCATGTCATGCTTTTGGCAGGCTTTTACTTCAGTTGTTCCTATAAAAAATGGGGCAGGGTGAGGGGGAGAACTGAATCCAGTATACAAAATCTGTAGGAGCTAATATTTTATATTTAAGGAGAAATAACCAGTGCTTGATAACATGTTCCACTTGTCAGCAAGACAAAATATTTTTTTCCAAATGCCTAAAAGTCTTTCAAAAACTTAATTGGGTTGTGATGTTAAAAGGGACAAGCAAAGAGAACCTGGCTATAGAACTTATAAGCTTTATTTTTCCCACATGAGAAGTGCACATAATCCCTTGCCTGGGTTTCAAGGCAGCAGTGTAGATTTTCCTATTCAGCTAGTCAATTAGCTATGAAAAAAAAATGAAAATGAGTAAAAGTAATCAAATTTTATTTAAAATAATTTTCCCAGGATTCATGGGCTTAAAAAAAATGTTACCATGAAAGGGCATAATTTCAGAAAATTCTTCCTTTTTCATTTTTTCACCCTCTTCCAAGGTCAAGTGATGACATATTATTATCAAGTTCTTGATGCATGCAGCATGTTAGTTCTGCATCTGGAAATACTTTATGTGGAAAAAATCACTTTTTGTTTTTTTTAAGGAAATCTCAAGATAGCAGAAAAATATTTTTCCTTCAGGAAATACAGCTATTTGTTCATTACCAGGCAAACAGGGCTCCCCTTCCTTTGGGCCCTCTGCCAGAGTTATTTACACACAGGCTTGTTCAAGCTAACCACCTTGGCTTCGTGCTCCTTCACACCATTTGATACTGTATGAGATTGGAGCTGTTGTGGATAAAGTGCTTCACTGTGACTCCTTTTTGTTCTGTGGAGGAGTCATGGGCACACTCCCCTATGAGGAAAGATTACCCTTTATTACGTGGGAGAGTAGACAAACAAGATACAGCAGCCTGGATTCAAGGAACACATAGGAAAAGGTGTTGAGAGGGTGAACTGGCAGTGTCTTTTTTCTCATAGGATAAGATGGCATTTGAGCGAAAGGAAAGCAATGTACAAATGAGAAAGTGGAATGCTGTGGCTGGAAATACATTTTATGGTATTGAATGATTAAATGATATGTGAAACGCATAGCTGCTAATTATCTCTGAGAAGAGCTTGAGATGGTCAGTAGAAGGTAGGTATCTCTTAAAATAAAAAAGCAGTTACCTGAAGTACTGCTCCTCATATGAGTTTTGTGTAAAGTCAGAGGCAAATGCAGCCCTTGACAACTCTTCTGATCCATCTTGGTCTCCCTTCTCACCCTCCTTGCTGGCCCCAGAGCCACTGGGTGAGCCCCCTCAAGCTCTCCATGCATCCCTGAGAGGGACTGGTGGCCAAGACCCACCCTCGCAGGCCATTCATCGCCCAGCACCCAGCTTGGAGCCCTTCCCTCTGATGAGGGGACAAAGAGCAGGCGAAAGAGGAGAACAGAAAAGGGAGTATACCCACCTCTTCCAGCATTGGAAAGCCAGCCCTGAGTACCTTGCATATTTTTCTCCTAAGTGCAAAGAACAATGAGTGTAATGAGGGCATTAGAAAAGGCAGTGCTGTGGGCAAGGGCAGCAAGAGACATTGCAGTCCAGGCAGTCAGAAAAATGAGAGAAGGAACATGGGAGGAAGCTCCTGTATAAATAAGGACAATGTGTTTAAGACATCATTGATAGGAAACTACTAGCATTTGTTTATTTATGAGGAAAGCCATTCACAGGCAGTTTCCCATAGATTTTCTAAGTTAATCAAACCTTAAGAAAGAGGATCTAAACAGCAAATAACACCACTAGTTTTGTTTTGCACTCCTACCCTCTGAGACTTGCAGAAAATTGGATACATTTGGTCTATTTTGCTTTACACTGCTCACAGTGAAATCAGTAGATAGGTATCAATGCCTTATATAAAGGAATTGTCTCTTTTGCTGCAGTTCTATCTGTAACAACTTTGTGAAGAATAGTAATGAGCTTGTGGGTACAGGTTTGGGACCAAGTAATTTTTTCTTAAGAAAGGATGAATTGCTGTAAAATCATTAGCTATTTTAGGAATGGTTGTTTAACATTTCAGTTCAACTGCACTATTACAGAAAAATTATGTAATGCTTTCTATCATCTACTTTGAGAGCAGCACAGTTTACAAAACAGATGGTTTCTGTGTTTTCTGAGATCAAACCAAATTTTCAGAATAATTTATTGTGTTTAATAATCTGTGAACATCATTGCTGAATATTATCATTGTATGTTGTGTTTGCTGTGAGACACAACTGTGATAGCCAAGGTGCTTTCCAAGCAGCAAGAATGTCTTCTTTTTTGACAAATCTGCAAAATCTATATTTAAATAACACCTTAAATCTTACATCTGAGAGCTCCCTTAGTTCTCTTTTTTTGTTAAAGTGATAGTTTTATTAAATGCTGAGTGTAAACATAAAAAAAAAAAAATAGAGGGAAAAGATAGGATGGTACGATGCGAGGACATCATTATCATGTTATTGCCACGAGTAAGGAGAGAAGGTGATTCAGATGTCTGATGCCTCTCTGCGGAGTCACTGGCAGGAGTTTGGGAGGAAAATTATCCTGGCGTCCCAGCTGGAGTCCCCCTGCAGGACAGTGTTCCTGCCTCATGCTCCCCGTGGGAGGGGAAAGAGGCATCAGTCGGGGATGAAGGTCAGTCTGTACTGTTGCACCCACTCCTCTACAACTGTGCACAAAAAGGGAGAGGGCTGAAGGAACCCTGTGAAGACCTCCTTGCCTCTTTGGCTGGGGAGGTCTCCTCCAAGCTAAGGATCCTTGCAGCTGCAAGTTGTGCAGCTTGTCAAAACCTGCTCTGGGGCTTGACCCAAACAAATTTTGTACAACAGTGAGGGTCTCTGAGCACAGGTGTAGCTTCACTCTCTCCCCTGGGAACACAAAAGTGCCGTAGAGTTGTAGCTCCAGCACATACCTTGTAAAGCCACAGTGAGGGAAGTGGTTGTGGCTCAGATGCAATACTAATTGAATGTATTACTGAGAGAATACAAAGACAATGTGGGAAAGCACACACAGTATAGCTTCTTGAGGTAAACAAAGTAATTGGAAAAAGACCCTTATTTTGAAAGGCATTATGGAGAAACATTTTTTTACTTTGCTTTGAAACTGACTGTAAATAAATTCCTGTTTTGAACACTGAACCTCGTTGCAGTACCTTCTGTGGGCTGGTCTCTGTGCCAGTAAAAATGAACTTCTGAAGTCTTGCAAGAGGGAAGAGGGAGGGCGACAATGCTGGGCATACACAAAGAAGTCAATGGTGCTGGTCAAGAGTCTGCAGCCTCCCAGAGGGGAAGATTTGGGGGCAGAGGTAAACACTGCTGTTGTAGAAAACAGCAGGATGGGAAACCCTCAATTTGAAACAAATCCTGAGCACTCCCATTTCCCATTGACTTACTCTGACATGACATCAAACAAAGATCACAAGCCCGAAGTCAATATGTTTGCTCCGACAGAATAATTCCAGTCAAACAATACTGTGTCAGGAATGACAGTATCACTTACACCAAAATCAGGAAAACGAAGACAGACATGCTTATGGACCTAACAAGGAGCAAAACCCTCTTTGTTCAGCCCTCTCAGTATTGAACATGCTTGTAGGAGCAAGCCTTTTTTGTAAAAGAAGTCGTAATTTATCATGAAATTATGGTCACATGGTCTTGTGCCTATATAACTTCAGGGAAACCCCAAGAAATCCCAAGACTCTCCTGCACCTCCTGGATTGAGCAAAATGAAGCACTAGGAACCTGACTCATAGATCACCAAAATTAACACTGGCCAAGGACCACAGCAGTATGAGATTTTTATTAATAGATTCTATGCCCTTCTATGTCCCTGTATTGCCAGTCTGAGCACTGAATTGTTATTAGTCCCTAAAAGATGCAGGAACAACTTAAAAATTTTAGCTACTAAAATTATGAAATAATGGTTTTATTTACCCTGGCATCTGCCATAAGAACCACTGCTTTCAGGATTTATGTATAAACTTTTTCCTTTTCATCCATAAGACTGATTTTTTTTTCTTTATTTCAGTCAAAAGAATAATCTCATATGCCAGTAAGACTTTTGATGTCACCGTGACGGTGCTGCGAGTTGGCATCACTTCGAATCAAATTCCAGTAGCCTGTACACGCGGCTGAGTGGATTCCCCAAAAGAAAATTTTTTTCTTGAAAGTAAGCGAAGACCTGCTGTCAGAAACCCAGCGGGGGCCGGTGCCACGGCAAAGCCAAACCAGGCGAGGCCAGGCAAGGGACCACCGCTCTGCCGGAGCGGCCGGGAGAGGGAAGCAGCCGGCTGAGGTTCACTCTCCGAGCAGCCGTGGCAAATCTCAGGAATACAAACGCTGTTCCCCGGAATCGCGCTCAGGCTTAACTAACTCAAAGATAGCGTGAGCGGCAGGACCTGGGGCGTGTGTCGCTGCGGGACCAAGACCGGGTCCTGCTTCGGCGAAGGTTCCGAAAACCCGTGGTGGGTTCCCGACCACCGCGGAAGGGCGGTGGGGTGTCTCAAGGAAGCACGAGCTCCGCCTCGCCCGGCCGGGAGGGTATTCCCTCTGCAGCGCCCCTCTGCCCCGGGGCCGGGCGCTGCTGCGGGAGAGCGGCCCCGCCGCCGGCCCCGGCCCGGCCGAACCCCGCCCCGCC